>JAHWFO010106844.1:1751331-1782860 GCA_023313115.1 Rhysida immarginata
GAGAGAGAGAGAGAGAGAGAGAGAGAGAGAGAGAGAGAGAGAGAGAGTAAACAGATTTCACTTTTAACTTTTATTTTTCCGCTAGAGTGTCTGATAATATGCTATTAGTTATATCTATCCCAAAGACAAACTCGTATTTAGATACCATTGGGACTAATATATACTAAAATTGGAATGGTGGAATGGTACATTCACACAGGCCTACTAGAAGATGGTGAAACGGATTCAAAAAAGAAAATTTTTTTTTTTTTCAAAAAGAGGAAGCTGTTCATGTCATATTTATTGTGTTTGGGGTGAAGAAATGAATGCCTCTGTCATTTCTTCTTTTTTAGAAAAAAAAATTAATTTCTCTAAAAAGGCTTAGCCCATTTCCCAAAAAAATATGTCAATGCATAGTTTAAGGACCCCCTCGAAATATTAAAAAATTAAAAAAAAATATTTTTTTTTCGGAGCAGGGTCTGGGGGATAGGTAATTAGTCAAAAACTGCTCATCACAGCCAAACAAGTCATTTACAAAAAAAAATAATAATCGCCTTACTGAGAGGAGTCCATACATGTCAAGTTTATTGAGTTAGGTTCTCTGGTTTGAATCCTACAGCCATTTTTTAATTTTTAGAAAAAAATTAATATCTCTAAAAAGGCTTATCTAATTGATATAAAAATTACGACAAGGCACAATTTAAGGTATCCTCAGCATGTACATTTTTTATTTGGTTCTGCTATTTGCAGTTTCAGAGGAGTTAGCTGCACAAAATTGGTCACATACGTACATTCAGACGGAAATCATTTTTTCAAAATTTTAACATATCTTTTCGATTCATTAGTTTTAAGTCAATTTCAGCAAAAAAAATTTTGAGTTTCTTACAGAGTGGTAGGCCAATATAATGATTAATACATTCGTTATAACTGCATTCATTCTATCTCGTACAAGTCACCTTCAGGCATTACCTCCAAGGGGTCATGAAAAAATCAGTCATTATATCAGGTTTCGTTATAACCAATATTGCTCTTTATCCAATCTTTATGCTTCATACCACTGTCAATATGTAATTACTTGATTAGAAACTGTCGAATTCAAAGGCATTCTTAATTTTCTTGTCATCCTTCCAAATCGTTCACACACAGATATACAGTAGAACTTGGATAGTATGAACTCTTGCAGTCATACGAAAACTTGCTTAATACAAAATTTTTTTGTGTCTAACCCCAAATGACTATTTTTATTGTTAAATTTCCCTAATATTAAAACCGTTTTTATTTGCAAACTCGGATATTCTGGAAAAAAAAATTGATCCAAAATTCATCTGAAAAACACCTGAAAAATGACTTTTTAGGATTCGAGGAGTGGGAGATCATCCGCTATCAGGAGTCTTACAGACAGAAACTCTTTGGAATTAATTTTAAAAACTTTGTTGATGTTGATAACGATTTAATAACGGCAGAGCCATTAACGGATGAAGTCATTATAGAACAGATCTGCAAAAACCAAGATGGCGGATTCGAGGAAAGAACATGACGAGTTAGGCAAACAGGAACAAGAAACTCTTTCAATGAAAGAGTTAAACGATCTTTCCAGTAAATTAAAAATTTTATTTCTCACTGAAAGTGAAGTTACCGATGAAGAATTTAATTAGTATTTCAAGGTTAAAGTCTTTATTAATAGGAAAATCACTAAATGTCATAAAAAAACAGACATCAGTTTTAGAAAATTTTTATTCATAAATTCGTTATAATTTATTATTATTATTATTATTATTATTATTATTATTATTATTATTATTATTATTGCGCTCTCCAAGGAGCAAGTACAAAAGGGTTTAAAGCATTACATTAAAAACATTATACGTGATCAGTCTATAAATTCATAATCCAATTCCATAACATCTTATATATATGTCTTTGATGGTCTCGACAGTTAGGGGCTTGACAGACAATAAATGTTTTGGCGCTGGTCGAATGGCAAACTGTTCCATAAATGTACCGCGTTATAAGGGAAAAAACCATCTTTACATCCTGAGATAATCTGAGGGGGTATTAAAAGGATACGGGTGGGTGCGTCATTGTAATACGCTCTTGCGAGCTCTTTTACTTTAATAAAAGTAATTAAAGAGTTAAAATTCATAAGTTTCACTTCGTTACAAGCTGACATAATTGATTGCGTGCGATTTAAATTTAAAGCCGTTCTAATAATATTATTAAATGCTACTTTGAGTAATTGGCTAGTATACTTGTTCGGAGGATACCATATCAATACGGCATAAGTAAGTCCTGGGAAGACTTTTGTTTTCAGTATGGTTACCATCTCTTTTCGTGATAAAGTCCTTCGCAGAAAATGAACCAAAAATCTCAGTTTGTTAGCTTTGGCAATGATACAATGTAATTGTTGAACGAACCTTAGGCGGCTATCAAAAGTAATACATAGTAATTTCATGGGAGTGGCGGTGTCTTCAGGGCTTTTCTGCAATTTTAGGACAGAGGTTTTATCTGGGTTAATCCTCATACCTCTAGCACTGAACCATGTTTGTAAGTTAAAAACATCTTTTTCAAGGTCTAGGTCAATTTCAGTTGCGTCATCTCGTGTATAAGCTTTTGTAAGTATGATGTCGTCGACAAATGCTCTAATCCTAAAATTTAAATCGAGGTAAAAGATGGGCGCAATCAAAGTAGCGAAAAGAGCATTGCTTATGGACGAACCTTGTAAAATACCACGCTTAGCCGGGGCTTGAATGGTATAAGTATCCGTGGTAATGCAATTAAGACGTTGAGAGAAAAGGTCTTTAATAAGCGCCATGAAGTTATCAGGTATGCCCATGTAGTTCCACAAACAGTTGTGGGTGCGGTACCGTATTAAATGCCTTAGAGATATCAATACAGGCGATCATGAAGATCTGTTTATTCTCCAGAGCATTTACCGCTTCAATGTTAATAGCGAGCAAAAGATCCTGTACTGAAGTAGAGGGTCTGCCCCCAAACTGGTCTTCTGGTAATTGCTCCCAAAGATGCTCAATCATCGGGTGGAAAAGCACTTTCTCAGCAATTTTATATAGCGTTGGAAGAGTAGCAATCGGTATAAATTTTTTAATTCAGTCGGGATCCCACTCTTGTATACTGGGTTGATTAAGGTTTGTTTAAACTTAGCTGGAAACTTATTGTGAATACTAATTTCATTAATTAAATGAGCTAAAAGGTAATTGCCTACCGTACCCCAATTCTTGATTACCAGGTGATTCACTATACCATCGTTTCTACAAAATTTCAATTTCACTCTCCTTATTGCCCAGTAGACTTCCTGGGGAAGATCAAGAGGCTTTTCCCAATCGGTGTGTAACCTCTCTAGTGGTCTCGAGAGTGGCGGTGGAATTGCAATGTTAAAAGGATTGTCAATCCATTCTAGGTAGGTTTTAGCGTTTGTTATATCCAATGTTATTTTATCTTTTCGGTGACCTTTCATAACAAAACTCCATAGTTTAAATTGGGTACCCACAGTTAAATATTTTCTCTTTGCCTTCCTAATTTCTGCTTTGTATTTTTTATTACAGGCCTTAAGTGCCTCTAAAGATATTGCATTATTCGAATTTATAAAACTTGGATAAATTAATTTTCTTTGCTTCCATAAATCTTGAATTTTTGCATCCACCAATGTGTGGTTTTAGGGCGTTTCAAACCGTATTTGGTTACGAGTCCGGTCTTCAATAGAAGCGATTCAATTTCAGATTGTAGATATAATAAAATATCGTCAATACTGTAATAGGCTACTGCAAATACTGTAAAATCAAATCATGTATTTATCAGAAAAAAAAGCGTTTATATTTCCATTTTTTTCTTCTTCCTAGTTAATAAGAAACTCGGCTATTACGAAAAAAATTCCAGGCCCCAGCATGTTCTAGTGTAATTTCCTCTTCTCTGCCATGTCGCGATTATTGGCACCAGACACTGGCTGCTAATTAATGTTAGATTTTTCTTCAACTGTGAAGGATTTTCTTTTAGGAGCCAGTCTTGTTAATACAACTACAGCAGCCACATGAGCTTACTAGCTAGTTTTCCAACTAAAAAACTTTTATCATGCTAAAACTGACTGACAAATAAAAAGGGAACAGCAGCAGAGTGCATGGACTTGAGAATAAACCCTCAAAAACATGCATCCAAGGAGATCTTTTCCATGGATACCCATACATCTACCATTGCTCAACACCTTTACCGGAAATTTGTCATTGTAGTCGATGGGGGATCCCTCAGTTGGACAGTCTGCCGCTATACACGATTTTGTCGTTACAGCTGTGTCAATATAACAGATATTTTTTATTGTCATTTAGATAACAATCAAACTTATGATAAAAATCTATCCATTATATCCGCTTGGTCACTATACACAATGTCATTACTATGATTTCAAATTTATATTAAAACAGCCCTCAAATTATATTTAAAACTTCAGTCTTTAAGTGAATTTTAAACATTTTAGTGTAGCCAAACTCTTTACTCTTTTGCTTCACACGTTTTCATCTAAAGCAATATCAATACACGTACTGTATAATTATAAATAACTCAAATACATTGTACCAATATATAAAACTACTATGACTTAACAGAGGATTAATAAATTGTAAAAGCCACTTAAGAATTTTTAAAATAAAAAAAGCTCATATTTTAAAATAAATCCTATTTAAAAATTGAACTATTATATCAGGACTTTTCATACTCTTAATATATTAAAATCAAGCAAAATATTCAAAGGAAAATTATCTTAGAAATTACTCTCGCCTTATTTTAATGAATTAACCTGCAAATACCAGTAAACAAAAATATTAATTTTTTTTCAAAAGAGGCATTATGCCTTTATTAAATATCCACCATTGCTTATTTAGCAAACAAACAAAATTTAATTTTCAATAACAGAAAGGTTTTTCACCTTTGTCTTTATATTAATTTTTTAATAAGACGTGACATAAGATAACTCAAATGGCTCATGAAATGTCTTGCTGCAATACCTCAGACTACTATTAGCTAAGTCAACAAACTTTAACCATCATGTTGTGAAGCCATTTAAATTGCTAATTCTGTGGTGCCCCCCTTCATATGAAAAGTTAAAGCCTAACAAAAGTAATACTTTTCTTTTTCAAAATTTCTCTTTTGTTGCAAAACATTTGACATCATTTCTTAAGTGAGGAGGAAAAACTCTAATGGAGAAAACAATCAAATGAAAAATAATGATGGAGAAAAGTTCTTTGAAAGATATGCAATGACTATCAAAACAATAGAAATGACAATTCAATGTTGATGTCTGGAAATTCCCAGCAATACTAAATTTTCTAAAAAATTGTTGGCATAACTTTTCCAAAAAAATAAAGAAATTTTTAACATAAATATTTTACCCTTTCAATTTCAAAAGACTGTAATATATTTCATATCTATCAGTTTAATGCTCAATATATAAATAAAGCTCTCAAGTCCAAACAGATTTTAAAAAACTATAGAATGTAAAATAAAATCTTTTTTTTTTATCTAAATGATAATGTAAAATACATTATAAAATTTTCCCTTAAAGGAATAAAATTATAAACACATTCATATCAGATCTCACACATGATATATTCTTTCATGTGTTTTTGGAAAAATGAAGATTTAATTTATAAGATGATAGAGTAAATAAATAAAAAGGAAAAAAAAAGCTGAAATGCTCCAGTAATTATTTATAGTTTGTTACAGACAGTTATAATCAGTTATTTCAAAGACTATAAGAGATAGCCAGGTACGTTTTTCTTTTTAGAAACATTTATTTCTCTTTGGAGAGAATAGCAAACCAGTTCAACTATGGAGCAGTCTTCAATGCTCATTATGGTCTCCATCATTCACAACTAAATAAAATAAATATCTTCAACTTATACATAGATAAAGCAACAATTACAGATAAAAATCACTTTAAAAAAAACAAAAAACAAGCAAAACAAATTCAATCAGAGCAACAAAAAAAACATTTAAATTTCTAAATTCAATCTGGCCTACAACATTACTACCAACAACAATACGAAAAGCCAACAATACCCACAATATCCACAAACTCCAAATACATTAAAAACTTCTGTTCACTATAAACAATACCAATCTTTTCCAACCAAATTATCTCAAATAACTATGCAATTTTAATATCATCATCTACATACAGTCAAACCTTGCTACATGTATAAGGATATACTTGGGACTGGAAGAAAATATTCTTATAAGTTGAGCATCCTTTTATCTGGAGTTACGAAGGATAGATAAAGTAAAACGGGACTGTACACACAGTATCCTTAAAAACAGACTATCTTTTTATTAGGTATCCTTATATCAAGCTTTGACTGTATTATAAAATTATAAGTCATAATCTGCAAATGAAACAAATAGTAGTCTTAATTATATCCATTTATTAATTTATCAGTTAATACATAATAATAATCCTAACTAAACTTGTAAAATATAACCATTAACTTATCAAAAAAGTTATTTAATAATAAAAAAAGAAATCTACTTAATTGTAATAATATATGCCTTAATACAGTAAAATCCCGTTACAACGTATACTTCAAGGGAACTGGAAATTTGTACGTTATTCTAAAACTGGGGGGGGGGGGGAGGCTTGTGAACAATGCATATATGCATAGAAAAATATAATAATACATGAGGTGTAGCATTTTATTTTATTCAATAAAAATACAGTATACATGTAGTATTACAGTTGGTTAATTTTTTTAAAATTCTCTGATTTTTTGTAAAATTCCCCGACCTTTCCTGGTTTTCCTGTCGCTACTCGCCCGATTCTCACATGCACGATTCTCACCCTTCCAGAATAAATTCCACATGAAATACACTGAAATAGGCAAGAAGCCTGACTAACCCAAAGAGGTCTTCCACATGAGAGCAGCATGCGACAATCGAACAGTGAAGTGTACATTTGTTCAGGTGGGACGTAAGCAGTGCTTACACGATTCTCACCCTTCCAGAATAAATTCCACATGAAATACACTGAAATAGGCAAGAAGCCTGACTAACCCAAAGAGGTCTTCCACATTATGAAAAAACAAAAAATAAGATTGACGATTGTCAGAAGAGGGAGAGAGGGGGAGGGGGAGGATGGTATTACATCTTCCAATAATCCGGGAAGGAAATGTCTTTGAAGTTGACATCAAGAATATGTTTCTGTTTTCTATAATTTGTATTCCACTTCATTTCCATCCGGTTTTTCAGTATTCCAGCCACCAGGTCATTGTCATGGCTCTTCATCGTCTGCACCAGGTTCATCAGGAAATCTTGGACACACTTTTCAATACGAATCATGTTCAGATCCGAGTGGATGTAGTGATTTTTTAAGGTCTTCTTCCAAGCTACGCAATGATCCTCAAGGTTACATTCTGGAGCGACTGGAGTTAACTCCATCTGCTTCTACATATAGTCGCCCATGCAGGCATAGCATAGAGGAGGATGGTCCGAATCACTGTCTTGTACAGTAGTAATTTATTGTCGATGCTGAGGACGCTCTTTCTATCCAGGAGAGTTATAAGACTGTACTTAGCCCTCTTTGCTTTGTTCAGAGCAAAAGTTTTGTGACGATTCCAGGAGAGTCTTGAGTCGATGATAACGCCAAGATACTTGTATTGTCAACCCATTCCCATTCCATGAGTAGCATGCAGAGATTTCCGGGTTTAGATATGCTACACTGACCAACCAATGAAATGTGAACTCTGCTTCATTAGCCCATTGGCTTAAGTGATGACGTTTCCTTTTGATGCATTGCCGGTTGCAACTTTCGCATGGGCTGTATTGACCAATCAGAGCAAGACAATCGAACGATGTGCGTTGAAATGAAGTGATAATTTAACCAAGGGAATGTAAAATTTTTATGTTATTCCGAGGTGTAAGTTAACTTTCTTGGACCCGAACAAGCCATGTTTGGCCTCTCTATCAGAATTAGCATGGGTTGCACACAGCTCGAAATTTAAAACTCAATAACGGTAAAACTTTTGACACTTTATCACCAATTTTTTTTTTTTTTACATAATATAGAAACCTTCCTTTAAATTATGTTTAATATTAGGCACATGCAAACATTAGAAGTTTAATACAATAATATTTATAACATGCTGCTCTCATAATGAAAAGCGTTGCAACTCCACAAAATAGCAATGTATATCTGATCTTATAAATAATTATCTTATGCAGCAACATATCTCAAACTGCTTGTATATTTCAACTCCTACATTTATTTTCTAGCAATAGGCAGAAATATTTATCAGAGTATCATGAAAAAAATGACATTTAGACTTACTCAAGAGCACTGGAGCATAAAAGGAGAAAACTTTCATATTTTGCACGCACTGACACCTCCATTACACAATACCGCAGTCCAGAACGGGAAAAACCAATTCAAACCACAGCAGAAGATACTCCTGCTTTCCATCTCTTAATTATTTCTAAATGGAATTAGAAAATATTATAATATTTCAATAAAAAACCGAGCCCTTGCAATCGTCTTCCCCCCCCCCGTCGCTACATCACTTTTGGCTGCGCCATTGCATTACGTCATCAACCTCATTAGAGAGAACAAAGGAAATTTTAACTTCGCGCCGTTGCTCGTAATAGGGGGAGCTAGTCACGTGGGTAATGCACGCGATAGCATTAAATGACGTGTTTACGTTAGCAAGCTCAAATTACAATATGACATAAATTCAAATGAAAAGCAACTTACAAATGTATTTTAAAAATTTCTTCACCCTTCTGTCACGAATAAAACCACTTAAAATATGACTATTTTCATTTTTCGTGAACTTTCATGTATAAATGCTGAAAAAATTTTGAAACAACGTATTTCATTTCTGTAACATTATTTAAAGATTTCTATTAATTTTTCAAAAATAATGAAATACATAATATAAAATGAAATTACAGCTATAAACCAACAAACATCTCCGATTTATTACAAAAATTTACAAAAGGACCATTTATTAATTTACAAAAAAAAGTTTCCAGAGTTATCACAGAAATCACTTTTTCCTTCAAAAAATGGCGTGGCGTAAGACGATTAAAGTGAGGTACGTTTTTCTGAAACTTTTTAGCATTAAAATACCTAGATTTCGGCCGGGGATTTTAAATTTGTGCATTATTCTGAAATGTACGTTAAAGTGAGGTACGTTGTAATGGAATTTTACTGTATATCGAAAATACGTTAAATACTGCAATCATATAGATCATAATCAGCACTGAAGATAGGTCCATAGCCTAAACCTGCCTGTTATATCTGAACAGAAATACTGTCTTTATTAAAAAAAAAAAAAAAAAAAAAAAAGGGGGAAAGCTCCTATATCTCCAATATGATCAACAACGTATAATACAACAACATGACCTTTAAAATAAGCTAAAAAAGTTAGTGAATACATACATTTCATTAGGCTGTGTGACCTAGCTGTATTTATAAGCATGTATATGTGAATTCAGGCACCTGTCAAACACTGCATCAGGCTGTGGGAGCAAACAAACAACCACTCAAACGAGACAATGCAATACCAACAATGTATAATACAACAACATGACCTTACCATCATGACCCTACACTTCTCTAAATGAAGTACAATAGAGCTTCATCTAATTAATGAAAAGTTATATAAAAATAAATTTACCCTTATGAAAAAGACTCTTATCTGTGTACTTTAGATTTCCTCAAAATGTTATCCAATGTGAATAGCTTTCATTAAATAAAATACTTAAGCTTTGGTTTTCTTCACTGCATTAAATACAAGACACTGATATAAAGATTTCAATTCTCATCTATTATATGGATGCTTCACTTGCCAAATCAATTAACTTCACTTTCTGAATTTTATTAAATTTTAATGTCAAAGCACTTGATTGACTCCTAACTGTACATATTCAGAACAAATTTCTCTAATAGTAAGTATTAACACCACCAAATGACAAAAGGAATACATAACTTAATAGGAATTTTAAGCAACAATGAATACTATTTTATCATTTTTCTCAACTTTTTGTTTTATGGCTATGAATCCATATATCATTTATTGTAATATAAATGTATAAATCGCATGTAATTATAATATTAAGTCTACAATCAAAAAAATCTGAATAAAATTACATTCTGCTTAACAAAGGAAATACAGTATGAAAGAAAGAAGACAAACTATGAATTCTTATGGAAGATATTGTATATCCTTTTTGTATTTTTTGAAAACATAAAAAGGGTTAGAAATAAATACATTTGTACATGCATTAAATTTATGTCAATGTTCAAATACTAATAATTTTGTACCTAAATTTTTTGAAAAATTCTATGTGTTTGAAAAAATAAAGTACACATATATAAAAGTGCAGCTTTATGCTGCATAAGGCAATGCAAAAATATGTATAATGTTTTAAATTATATCTATGTGTAATTACGTACATGTGGGCTAAATTCTTTATAAAACTGCAAACTGAGGCAGATTAAAGAAAAGAAAAATAAGCTTAGTTATAACATCAAAAATAGAGGAGGATATATGAACTCATTCTTCAATTCTGTTCCGAAAAATCAGTTATTAAAAAAAAAAAAAAAGGCAAATTTTGAATTTCTAAAACAGCAGTAAGCAGCTAGATATTCAGTGGGTTTTTCTTCTCAATCTGCATGCTTAGGAAATTACTGGAGCAATGACCCCGTTAACGCTTCTATAGTAAAAAAAAAAAAAAAAAAAAAAGTTAAAAGGAAAAAAAAGCCACATATTGATTGGCTGTATACTTTTAGCGAAGGGGGAGAGGTTGCTGTGTCATTTGCCTTTGGTGTAAGAGTATTGATTTAATATGCCATCAAAGGCACAGGCAAAATTGCAATGAGAAAACGGTATTTACAAAACCATGAGATCTTTCAATATACAGAAATATTCTTTCTATATAAAAACCATTTCTTTCTTTTAAACATCACTTTTTAACCATACAAGATTAAGATTCTGATTTTGGGTTAGAATTTATGAGTTTGTAAACATTAAAATTATTTTGCTTAAGAAAGCAAATGAAAAAATGTAGAATATAGACTACTCTAAATTAGAATTTTTTATTACTCAAGCAATTCAAATTTATTTTAATCATATTTATTAATTAAACCACACAATTTATAACTACCAAATAACAACTAACTCACTTAAACAAGTCGTTAATTAATACCTTAATATTGCTTAGGGCTGCAACAGTGGCACCTCAAAAATTTTCAAGACTGAATTAACCTAAACATAATAGCTGGATTGGCCTATTCTACCACCTAACAACAGTGGCATTTAATAAAAAAACGAGCCTTAATATAGACAATCCACACACAATCAGTTTACAAATTCCATTTTCTCAGAAAGTGTTAATTTTGAGATATGCAGTGCATAAGCAACACAATGAGCATACAATTGAATACCATTTTGAATATGATTAGACTGGTTTGTTTATTTTAAAGAACCCTTCAACTACTGCAATTATAATGAAATCAGAGTCGTTTAAAGAAAGTATTTTTCTTCAAGTATTTCACAAACAAACAATTACGATTGATAGATAATAGATCCACTGTTGTATGGTATACTATTCACAAAACTCTCACAGGAATCAGTTGAATAAGAAACTCAAATTTTCATACACCAAAAATGTCAACAGAACATTATCAAAATTTACTAACTTCAGAAACTGAAGACAAATGAAGGAACATTGAGAAAGAATCCTTTTCATCAATTAATTTTTAATAATAAAACTATACCTCACTGAATAATGTTGATGCTCTTCATAAAAGTAAAATCAGGAAGGATTAATAACAGATACAAGTAAACATGGATAAAATGATAAAAAATAAACCATGTTTTTTTCTTTTTTTCATTATTGCTATTATTCTACTTCATTGTTTAATTGGCAAAAACATTTTAAAATGCATGTTAAAAAAGAAAATTATCAGATATGCCCTAATTAAATTAAAATATAAAACACAGCTTGATCTAGGATTCACCAGCCTTACTATGGGATTTTTTAATTAGACTATGTTAATACTGTAATTCTGAAGAGAAAAATAAAGCCAAATAATAAATAAATAAAAAAAGAACTGTTGGAGAAACACATTACTGATGCAATCATCATCATCATCTACAACCATCATATATATCCACTGCAGAATGAGGTTCTCCTCCAAATTTTCCACATTCAGAGAAAGCATGGTTAACTTGAAAAGAAAATTGGCCAGTATGGGAGCCTCCATGCTAGCCAAATGAGGATTGAAGGTATTAGTAGAGGGTTAGAAATGGCAAAGACAAATGTCCATGCTACTTCGGGATTTGAACTAGGGATGTGATGATCATGATCCGGGATTTGAACTCGGACACCTAGGTTGGCATTACTGATGTAAATGCTCTTTAATTTATTAAAGCTAAACAAATAGTTGCTCTTTATAATCAATAAATCTAATACAAAATATCATCTTAGGCACTAAGTGATAATAAGAGACAATGCTCATGATCATCTAAAGTGGTATTCAACCAAGTTAAGTTTCCATATAGTTTATGCTGCTGCTACTAATTTACATTGAAATAAATAGATGATCCAAGATAGCAGGAACATAGATTCTTTTATTTCTTTATGAGCTTCAATCATAAGATCATCCTCAGAGGCTTACAGATGTTGGAGTAGGAAATATTTTGAAATTAGCTAATAATGAATGTAAAAATAATGTTAACTATCCTTCCTTGTTAATTTCAAAATATTTGCTATTCCAACATCTGTAAATCTCTGAAGATGATTGCATGATCAAAACATGTAAGGAAATAAAATAATCTAGGTTCCTGCTATCTTGGATCATCTATTTATGGTATTTCAATTCAACAAATTTATATGCAAACCCTAAGATATGCTTGATCTTTACTTTATGTACCTCCAAAGTTATTAGTGCATATTGTAACTCCGAATATTCAATTTGCTGATGTATAAATAAAAATTCTTGGGTCAAGTTTCTAAAATAAAATTTAAGTTACATCCAATATAAATACATATATTCAATATTAAATGCATTAATGTCTTCTCACTCTCTTAGGTATGCCATAAACGAAACAGATCATTTTTTTTTCTAACAAACTAGGAAATACCCTAAATATATAACTAACTCTATTTGCAAATAATAAATGTAAAACACGAGCAAACTATAAACAATTTTTAAATATAGACATTTAACTGCAGAAACAGAAAACCTATAAAATGCAAATATTCAAATAGATTTACCCAGCAAATTTTTCCCTTCAAAGATCAACTTGTCTCAAATGTAATTTAAGATTACATTTTCCTGCTTCTCATTGAAACTAATAATCCTATCAACAAGAAATAGTTCCCTGCAAAGAAGGATAATTAGCAGCAACGGGTAGAGCTTGTATGTCTACTATAGATAACTCTTGAGCCAGGGTGTATTAAAAATAAAAGTGATTGGGGCAGATAAAGAAAAAAAACCTTGAGGTAATCTTCATTCTCTGACTGTCATCCTGTAATCGCCCGGCTCTAATTCTACCTTGAACCCTAAACTGGAACATTGCCAAAACAAAACAAAAAATATATATATTTCTAGCTAAAAATGCAAAAGCCTTCAATGGCACATGGTACTCCATTATCTGAACAAAGTCTTTGAGATTACAGCTAAAGGTGAAAAAAAAAAATGAAATCCAGGAAGACTGTCATTTTAGGATGTTATGTTGTACATGGAACGAGTACAGGAAAGATATCTTCAAATCTTACATATATGTTTTCTTCAAATCTAATAAGTTATCTATGATGACTAGCATTATACAAAACTGGAATATACAGGGTGTTTCTAAATTATCTCCCTTATTATACATGTTTATTACTCAAAATTATTAGAGATTTTAACGTGATTTTTTTTATTCACAAAGAAAGACTCAAAAAGTTTCTTAGCCTCTCATGAGTTGATAATGAAACATGCAATTGGCCGTGACCGCCGAGAGAGAAGGCCTCCGCAGTGAACTGAATACATTGTTACATCATCATAGATAGTGCAAATTCAGGACTTATTATTGGTAGAAATACAAATAACAATGCACTAGCTATGTGATGCAACAATGTATTCAGTTTCATTGCGGAGGCCTTTCTCTCGGTGGTCATGGGCTGGCACATGGTACCATTGTTGGAGCGTTGTTCCATTTTTCGCGAGATGCAGTAAACAATGGCGAGTGTTCAAGAAAAAGTTTAATGCGTGTTATGGCTTGTGGAATTTAAGTCAATGATTACAGTTCAGATAATGTTCAAAACAAAGTTTAAAAAGGATCCTCCAAATCATAAGTCAATTAAGCTATGGCATGAAAAATTTTTAAATACAGGCAGCCTGTTAAAAACGGTGCTGGTAGACCTTCAGCGACACCACAGTGAGTAGAAAAGGTCAGGGAGGTGTTCTATCGTAGTCCCCGTAAATCACTTCGCCAAGCGGCTCGTCAACTGGATGTGCCAATGACATCCGTACATAAAATAGTGAAACACCACCTTCGTCTTACACCCTACAAAATTCAGATGATGCATGAACTGAAGCCAGATGACCGATTGAAGCGCAAGAAGTTTGCTGAGGATATGCTCCAAAAAAATCAACAATGATCCCACCTTCCTTGAGGACATTTTGTTTTCTGATGAGGCAACATTCCATACTTCTGGAAGAGTTAACCGACAACTGCTGCATTTGAGGCTCACAAAATCTCCACGTTCTAAGGGACCATACAGCCCAAAGGTTTATATTTGGGGCGGTTTAATGCATGATCGAGTAATTGGACCTTCCTTTTTCACTGAAGACACCATTACCGCTGCAACCTACCTAGATATGCTGGAGAACTATCTGATTCCACATGTGGAAGAACTGCAGCCCAACGTAGTATACCAACAAGATGGAGCACCTGCAAGTTAGGCAGTGCCTTGTTACGAACTTTCCAGGATGATGGAATGGAAGGGATGGGCCAATCCCTTGGCCCCCCATGCCTACCTGATGTGAACCTGGATTTTTTTCCTTCTGGGGATATGTGAAAGAAAGAGTGCACAAGACCAACGTTGATGACATTGAAATTCTCAAGAACAGAATAACTGAAACAATCGCTGAGATCACCCCTGAAATCCTAGCCAGAACATGGGAGGAAATCGAGTTTCACTTTGACACCCTTCATGCCATAAATGGGGGGGGGGGCACATTGATATTTATTAAGGCATGCTAAGAAACTTTTTGAGTTTTTCTTTGTGAATTAAAAAAATCACGTTAAAATCTGTAATATTTTTTGAATAATAAACATGTATAATATGGGAGATAATTTAGAAACACCCTGCAGTAGTGGTTGCATTTTTCCAATTTTTAAATTACACTCATCAAAATATTAGTTTTATTTTCCACGTAGCTTCTTAAATTGCAAATTAATATTTAAAAAGCAATTTAGTTTGTATAACGTATTAACGAATCAGTTATGCTGTTCGTTTATCAATTTCAGACAGTTTAAGGTCATGCATAAGAAACAAACTTAACAAATTCATACCACAGTTTAATCATGAAATTTTAGCATCAAATGTATGATACATGAAAGATGGTCACAGGGTGACTGAAATACGTATATGTGTACATTAAACACTTTTATTATGGACAAGAGGCTCTTTCTTTCCAACATGTTATTTATCCACAGTTTATGGTTAGTTCCTTAATCTATTCAATGCTTATAGTTATAAAGCACTGAATCAGGAGGAGAGCGTTTCCATTATCAATGGCTCACTAAATGAAATTTGTAATTATGCCACATCATACTCTGTGTCTTCAACTTTTCCCCATTTTTAAATGGGGTAGCTGTTGAGCTACCTGCTCAAATGGTTGGTTTTGACAACGTTTTTAAGCAGATAGCTCAACAACTACCCCATTCCTTCCTTCTTGACATACCTGTTGTAGGATTTGAACCCATGACCCTAGTATAGCAGATCAGTGTCCTACACTACTCCAGCAACATTAAACAATATAATAATAAGACAGTAAAGAAGTAAATAATAAAAAAAATAAACAGTATCAAGAAAGTCTTTTAAGAGAGCAATGGGGTATCTTCAAATTTTTGAACGCATTTTAAATAAACATATCTGCTATTGAATGTCTCTTATAATTAAGGAATTCCAATTTGAAATATCCCAACAACAAGCTTGAAATTGATAAAAAATATTACAATACATTTAGCTTTTACAAAATTCAAAGAACATTGGTGCAACAACGATACTTTTTGGATGGCAAATAATCTTCAAAAATACCCTAATAACTTTTTCATTTGTTACTACATTTTAACGTAGTTTCAAAATATCAAAGGAAGAAAAAAAGAAATACCAGTAATTACTCCAATGTCTAGTTTATTTATTAAATTATTCAAATACATTTGAACAGTAGCAATAATCTTACTATTATACGAGGATAACATCTGGGATGTTTGTGGGAAAAATAAATATTCCAAGATGGTCATGCAGAACTTCATTTTTTTTTTTTTTAATTAAAATATAATTTACAAAAACATTGCCATCTTTGATGATGAAAGAAGAATAGAGAAATCATTGTGAAACCTAATTATTATAGCTTATTTTATAAAGTTTTGCTATATTCAGTTCAAATAAATTATTAACGTCCATGTATATAGATCAAAAACAGTATTTTCATTCACCCAGTATGATTAATTACTATACAAACTAGTAATGATTTCTTTATTTGGAAATGTTCTACAAATGCAAGAGCTTGACTTTTCACGAGCTCTCTCTCTCTCCACTATCAATGTAATTTTTTTTATTCCTAAGCAAAATTGCACCTGCTTTTACAAACCAGCTGGAAGAACCATTTCTAACAATCTGTTATATACGCCCTTTCTTCCAACATGGTGAAGCTGCACATAATTAAGCTTTTAATATGTTGAATCATTTACATTTAAAACAAATGATAAACAAATAATAAGAGAAAAACGGCATAGGATTTCACGTGATGGCATTTTTTTGAGGCAGTTTCACTAGAACTCGGTATAGGATGTTTAACCTCCATATAGGACACTGCATTTTTGTTGTAATACTTAATCAACAGAAACACATTTGTCACATTTTTATTGGATATATTTTGTTTTTTTTTTTATTTAAGCAAGTTTTTAGAATATAGATGATGCTTTTATTATGCAGATGCATTAAAACATCCAAGCCCCGTTGTGAATCAGTCATACACAAAATATGTATGGTGGTTTTATTCATATAGTCAACACTAAGAACTAAATAATTCGGAAAATATTATGAAAGGCTACTTATTATAATAATAATAATAATAATAATAATAATAATAATAACAAGGCGCATTTAATTATGCTAAATAAGCAATGGTTGTTAGAAAAAAAAAAGCAAATTAATTTGATTTAGATTTAAAAGAAGTATTACTAACAATCTGTAAAATAAGTGCCTAAATTAAATAGTTTAAATGAGAAATCAGAAATGTAAAATATATATGTCAAATTTTGAATACAAAAATAAACAGTGTTAGTATCTATTCTCGGGAATAAGCACGTAGCAATACTTTGCAGTTTACTCTCCGTATAAATTATTATTATTTGATGCTTATTAATTTCTATTTTTGAGGATGATGTTTTTTTGATATAGCATTGTTTAAAAGAGAATAACCCTAGGAGAGATCCAATATAAGCAGATGATTTTTGAAAGGATAGAAGGTATCCTGATTTTGAGGAAACTGGTCCACCGATATTTAACGCTTTCTTTTAATTAAGAAATAATAATCTAAGGATCTCGATGTAAGAGAATTTAATCTGAAAGAAAAACGTGAAATAAAAAAGCATTTGTTTGTTTATCAAGCCTTATTTAAGAACATGCAACAAATTACAACATACACACACATATCCACACATCGCCACTCGCCGTGGCTGGAAATGCTCAATTTACTACGGGCGGGTAAAAACAAAATCAAACCATGTTACTATCGGTATGCAATCAGCAAGGTTGTTTTTTTCGAAACAAATACATTCATCGTGATCAAAGAATTACGATTAACACGGACAAAAACTCAAAATAGAGGGAAATTTAAACCTCCCTACCGCAAGTTCCGAATGTTTCGGATCCTTATGCGAAGAAGCTCTGATGACACCCGCTCGCCATTCCCACTCGGAAATCTTAGCCAATTTCAATTTTCCAGTGCCACTGACAGATAGAAAACGCTTTCCAACAATTTCTTCTCGATATCTAAAAGCCATGATGCACACTACATATCCATTGTGTAAGTTTTTTCGCCAAAATATTTCCCGTGTCTTTTATTATCTGTAGCTCAATTACGTTTCTCGTACTACGATTCTCCAAGGAAGGTAGGAATATGAGATTGTCGGGTGAATCGTCCTCTGACTCTTTCGCACCCATCACTTCGTTTGTGTCCTTCTGCCGCGAGAAAAATAGTTCTTGCGTCACGTGACCACCTGTCGGTTTGTTGCTAGTTGCAAAACGTTAGTCGAATGTCGTTTACACTACACAAATGGAGATCTGAATGGCATGGAGAGGAAAGTCAAAACTCGCTGAACGCTCTTAGTCGGTTTCAATGAGGCTTCTTGTCAAAATTCTAAATTTATAATACGATTTTCGGCATGATATCTTGTGCACTTTCTCGGATAGTAATGTAAGTATGGTATTATTTTTTATTACTTATGGGCTTTGTGAAGTATGGGGCTTTTGTTATCGAGCACGGCCGTCTGGCAAACGACCTGACATGTGCAGTCGGCGACTTTTTCTTTTTTTAAATCGAAATAATGTTCGAATAGTCAGCTGAGAGTAAATCAGGATAATAGAAAAACGAAAGAGAAAAGATTTAATTATACCGTAGTGCAATCAACATGATCGTGCTTTAATAAACTGTGTGTGTGTCTCTCACTGGTTTTTCCACATTTTTAAAACTATTAATTAATTTCACGCGCTTGCATTTTTCAGTGAACACATTTTTTTTTTCTTTTTGCATTGCCTAAAGCTAAAACGACTAATTTTAACCGTTATTTTTTATAAAATTGCTATAAAATAAAGTAACTATAATAATAATAATTAATATGCCTTAAGAAAAACTCGTACGCGTTCCTCGTAGGTTCGAGTTTCGTTAATGTAGCATTTCATTGCAGTGAAAATGTCAACATGGATTAATCAATCTTTCCTGAGCAACGGAAGCTGATAAATTTAATTAATTTTAATCTGGAAAAATCACAGCTGTTAGATTAGAAGAAACAAAGAAACTAGCTCCTAACACAGTAAACATGTTTACTGCCATAAATATTTACTAGAAGCGAGTGCGGTTGCTTTATTGCTTCTATTAAGAAGAAAGTCCAGCATCCTCCCCTCCTCCTTTCCAAGTTTTTTTGTTTCGCGTTTTCCAGCATTACTTTACTTGTTTACTTACTTTAGCCTTCCCATGTTAAAATAGTAAACTGTGATATACAATCAACATTCAAGGCATCTAATTTATAAACTGCGTTTCGTTTTAAATTGTTAGCATTAAAAACATTTTCAAACTTGAATTAATTATAAAGAAGGGGGGAAAAACTTGTTTGAACGAAGTTGAACTTCAACTATTCCTCCCTTTTCCTTTTTAGTCATGCCATATAGCAGTGACTCAAACTGACGTGTTTTTTTTTTGTTTTTTTTTTCCTGTGTTAATTCTTTTCACCCAACTCATTTCACAGTGTATGCTATGAATCCTACAAAAGAATTAAAAATAAAAAAATAAGAGCATAACCTAAAAAAAAAATAAATACATAAAAAGCATAACCTAAAAATTGATCCATGTTCTGCAAATTATGGTAATACTTATTGCCACTGCCTACTGGTTTTCAGCTTAACACAAAAATTTAATCAATGAAAGACATTTATACTCCAAAAATCTCTCCCCCGCCCCCACCCCTTAATAAATGCAAAGTAGAAGCAATTAATATCTACCCTGTTCAACGAAAAGTTTTTTACCGAATCCTATATTCTTGTCTGTGCTTTTTTTTTACGGTGTTGGGTATACAATACACGAAAAATGAATGAATTTTATTGCTGATTAGATATTGCATCCAAATTTTTGTGTGACCAATAGTTTTCGGCATATCGGCCAAAAACTGAATTTCCGAAATGTGTTGTAGTTCTAAAATGGCGAGTCTGAGCAAAATGGAATCAAACCAGTTTAATAGTACACATGAAATCCATAAATTTTTATACTGCGGCCAATATTCACACCTGTATTATTGAAAAATCATAACTATCAATAATAGATATTAAATATCTCAAAATATGAAAGTCAATACCATTGTGACCGATGTGTGCATATAGTGGACCCATAATAAAAAATTTGGACAATGTAAATTTCAAATTTGGACCAGTTGTTAAGGACATCACCCCCATGAAATGAACTGTGTGTGACTTCAAAATGGCAATGTAAACCCTGCTTATCAACATATGAGAGCCATTTGCAACAACGGCATGGTTTGCGATTACTCACAATTTACATGTCAAATGAGCAATTTTGTCAAAAATTGATTTGTAGTTTTTTTGATTTGTTAAATTTTGAATATCATCAGACTCATCCTTCTCGTCACATTTCTACTTCATTTTGTCATGAGCTGTCTTGTTTAAATTTCTAATTAACTATAGAGATTGTGGATGCATGTAAAAATCTAAAAATTGCAATTTTGTGAAATTTGACCCAGTTTTCAAGCTGGTTAGTTAAATTGACTTGTAGATTTTTGGTCCTAGAGTAAGCCCTGAATGGTATAAAATACAACATAGGACATATCTCATTGCCAAATACACTTTACATATGGTTTTTGATATTTAAACTAATGGATCCTAGAATTTTGTATACAAGTAATCAGCCGATTCGTTAGCCTGTAAATACATTTACACATTCATGTTTTCACACTCAAATGCCTCGTCAATTTTTAAGTTCATTTTGGTAATGATAGCTTGTGTGTTCTTAACTGGGTTTTAAGTGAATTTTGATCTTTTATCTTAAAACTTACAGAAAAGGCTATTTTTTAACTTTAAAAAGGGGGGGGGGGTAAAAGTATTCATTTTTTATTAAATGCAAATAGGATTTTGACTTCCTGCATTATTTTTTTAATCTTTTATTTTCTCATGCACTATTAATTTACCCTTTCTGTTATATATCAGTTATGCAAAATGTCAGTAAAGTAAACCATTTTCATTGGATCAGTGGTTTAGCATAATTGCATTTAACTTAAAAAAAAAAATTGCGGACTCAATTTTCTGGCTTGGGAATATAAGCTTAAATTAGTAACTTCCCATCATGAAGCAGTTATCGAAACTGAATAATGGTTTTTGCCTATTGTAGCAAATTAAGGGAATTTTTCAAGTCTTGGAGAGGCTGCTCTGTTATATTAAACTTGCCAATATGCTGTGCAAAATTAGGTGAACACTATAGGGTTTAACAAATTAACACACAATCATTTATTAACTCAAGATGTTTAGTTTGGAATAGTTTTTCTAAATATAAACTTGCATCTACAGTGAAAAGTTTCATTTATGTGAAACAATATCTGACCCACTAAGCTGAAAACAATTTTCACAATTTTCTCCTAAAATTACAGAAATGTTTGAATTTTTTTAAACTGTTTAATTAGTAGGAAATGTTTCAAACGTGTTTTTTAATTTTGGATTGCTAGTGCAAGCATGCATAACATCTAAGCACAAGTTATGCATAAAATATTCATTATTATATAGGGCTAGAGGATATGAAAAAAAAAACTGGAATTTTGTGCATTTGTGATAATATACATTACTTGTTTTATCCATACATTGACTTAACATACTTCTGTTGTTCACACAAAATTAATGTATCATTCTAACTTATCCAAGGAGTATTTCCAAGTTAAGACAACAAAAAATAATTTTTCTTTTAATACAATTTTATAATTTAAAACTACATTCTGTTTCAGTTAAATTTAAAAAAATAAAATAAAATTCCTAAAACAAAAGTGGTTTGTTGTAAATACATATCACTTGTTACAGAATTTGAATTTTTTAAGACTATGTAAACATTTAACATTATATTAAACTGAAATTAAACAAAAATATTTTATAGCTACTCTTAACTATATTTTCTTCTGTTCTTATGAAAAAATTCAACTTTAGTTCAAGTTGAAATACTGGGTGTAAACATTGTGAATCATAATGTCAAGTTAAATTGAAAGGCTTACTTGATTAAATCATGCCGTGCTCAAATAGTATTTTCTTGGAAATACTTGAGTACTGCAGTTTTTATGAAACCAGCAATTTAATGTGACTCATATTTTTAAACCAGCATAAGAAAGGAAGTTTTTTCTATTGTATATGGGTTATGGTTCAAATAAGAGACAATTTAAAATATTTCTTTATCTTTCTTCCTTTAAAAATCAGCTAATCATGTTAAATCTAAATAGTTTTTGCACAATCACGGTTGTATCTACTGCTAATGAGGGTATGATTGCATCTCCCATCTGGATGATGTCATATAATGATTGCATGCACAAATATCTCCTTTCTCGCCATCACTGGAACCCTGATCTTAATGGCAAATTTAATCTTAATTAATTTTGCTTGGTTGGGCAGCAAAAAATCAAAACATAATGGGGCTGGAGAATTACACATTTTCATTTTATTTTTTTTAGCTGAGGCAATAATTTGTTAAAAAAAAAATCCTTGCTTACCTACCCACTGAGTCACCAGGGTTATTGTAAATATTAGATTCTAGGACACCTGTACAAAGGATAAATATGAAATGAAAGCAAGTGATTCTTGCAGAGTTTTTTCTTTTTTTTTTTTTTTTTCTTTTTTTTTTTCCTGTTTGCTTTTTAATAATACATTCACAGATTTCTGGGCCAGTGCAATTTACACTCTATAATAAAATGTTTTCCATTTTAAAGATATGAGCTGTCTTATTGTGCTTGAATATTTTCTAAAAATTACAAATCTTATTTTATATTTCTTTTCAAGTTATCTTTAACATTATTTTTAATAAAGTACATGTAAACAAAATGCTTGAATGGGCATTTGTACAGGCCTCCCATGATCACCTAAAATTAATTCTTCTTACATATGCCAAGGTCCAGTTTTGCAGTGTCAGATTCGATGGATGTAGGCAAATTTATATAATTTTGTAAAAATAAAAACCTCAGTGTTTCCCAAATGGTTATCTCCCATAATATTCGAAAAATTATTCATCTTGAGTATCTTTTTCAGGAATTAACTGCACAAAATTTAGTCTCTCAGGAAAACAATGTTGTAAGTACAGACAGATAAGCTTTCAAGGTACCTTCGTGAATCATTAAAAAGAATAAATTCGGTTGGGAGGGAGGATGGGGTTCTCAATAAAAACCTTAACTCCAAAATAGCTCATTCTCGAGGCAAAAAATTTATTTACAAAAATTATTCATCTAGGAGACTGTACATTTACAAATTTATTGACTTTTGTTTGCTGATGTCAATGCTATTGCCATTGCTTTATTTGAAGGAAAAAGTTAATATTTCTTAACCAATTGTGTAAAAAAAAATGTCAAGGTACAATTTAAGGAATCCTCTAAAAGTGTTACTAATTTCATTTGATTCTGCTATTTGCTGTTCGGAGGAGTTAGCTGCAAGAAAATTGGTCACACGTGTGGACGAAAATTGGTCACGTGTGTGCATACAATTTTTGTGTGGATGAAAAACATGGGTCACCATCCTTAGATGGTGGTCAGCCAAAATTAGGTTAATTATGCTGATTGCTTGTGCAAAATAAAGGAATAATATGAAATTCAGCTAAAATAAATTTTTGTTTAGAATTATTAACAGAAAAAAAATTACGGAATTATTCCAGCTTAATATCCTTACCTGATCATTTTCTTTTCATTTCAATGCCTATTGTTTTCTTGCACATATAATATGATTGACGTTAATCAATAAAATAAAACAACCTTGAACCATTGCCATCAATGGCTTTTATTAAAAAAAGATTGCAAATATCTTAAGTCATAATTTGTAAATCATTGAGACAGAATAGGAAATATGGACTAGGCAGTTAATATAGGAATCTTGTGCTAGGTCTACAGCAGTGATGAATTAAAGTATTACTTCTCCATAAAGTAATGCAAATAGACAATATTTTTAAATTAAAATTTTTATATGGAGCTTTAAAAACGAGTTGATTAATGTATCGTAAAGATTTTTATTAAAAAAAAAACCTATTACCTTTTATGGTTACCTAAAGGATTACAATAATATTAAGATTTCAACTGCATTCAGTTAATGCATAAGTATAAATTCAAATTAAAAAAAAACCAAAACTATCATGAAAATGATTTACAGATTACATACACAATTTAAGTCTTAAATTAAAATAGATGTAGATTTACTATAAATGATGTACAGATAAAAATAAAATGAGGGTCGTCTTCTTTATTGCATCCAGTTCCATTATTTCCTTAGGTACAAACTTTTTAAATATGCATTTATTTTTAAATAATGTTTATTTTTAACATGGGGGAATAAGAAGGGAGGGGTAAACCTAGATGTTAGAATCCAGCATTAAGGAGTGCAGAGATATTTTCAGCTTCTTGTAGCAGACAAGGCCAGAGCTGAGTTTTGTCATTGGCTGAAGGGCTGATGCAGTTGCTGCTTCTGCCGCTGCTGCCTCAGCCTCTACCTGACTGCACTCAGCTGCTCCTCTTTTCAATTGTCGCTTCCTCCCATCTTGTGCAGGGGAGGTTATTCTGGATGTTTTTCTCTTGTTGGTCATTTGTATCTAAACTGATTTGGCTGTAGGTGGATGGAAAATTATTCCGGTTTTGATAGGTCGATGTGCTCAAATGATACAATACTGCAAGCATTTTTTACCTAGCTCAATTAGGGTATACATTATCTGAGTGACAGCATAATGCCAGTGTTTGTGTTCAAAATTCATTGGCATGTTTGTTTTTGTTTTTTTATTTACATAAGTTAATATTTGTACACAGTAGATGTTTGTTTACCCCCCCCCCCCCCCACTCACACCTATAGCTAGCTGTAATTTAAAAGAGCCTATTTTAATATTCATTAAAGTTTTTATTATTAATGTATTATATTTATTATTAAAGTAGACCGCTTGGCTTAAAATGTAGTCTGATAGCTGCATGAGTACATCCTATCAATCTCGTGTAGATATTGAAAAGTATAACCTTAACGGGAATTTTTTTCTGCAGAGACATCAAGAAATTTGTTACATTTAATTGAAACAAGATATTTGGTTTCCATCAGATGATTTCAAAGCAAGGACATTGTTTTACTCTGAGCAGTAAAGTACTTGTGACATTATTCATCAAATGAACAGTGGTGGTGCTCCGTCTTTATTTATCTTAGTGAATATGGTGGTTGTGTCAGTGATTGTGCAGGGGATTTCCTCTTGGTGATGGATCCCAATGCTCTGATCAAAGTGACGCCTTTTAACTTGGCCTTCCTTCTTACCTTCGCATGTGCTACCTGTCCATTTATGGCAGCCTATTTCTATGGCTCTTTCAGATTGCTCTTTGGGACACTGTATCCAGCCTACGCCTCCTACAAGGCTGTCAAAACAAAAAATGTCAAGGAATATGTAAGTACTTTTTCAGTTCATCAACCCTTATTAAATCAGTGCTAAAACAAGTTGTTAACATCTAATTTAGTTAATGAATTGTTATTAAATTTTTAAATGTGGCAGTTGAATTTGAATTTTAATGTTAACTTTTTAAAATTCCCTTATTACGTATAATTTAACTTAAAGTGTAATCCCTCTTTCATTGTGCAGGCTTTTTTTACCATTTAAATGTCAACGATATTCTCATTTGCACTTTCCCCCTCCCATTTTTAATAGTTTTTAACCTTCATAACATTTTCTATGATGTATAGAAATCCGAGGTTGTATGCTTTTAACCAATTTTCCTATTTAGTATATTTGATATTTGTTAAAATTAAGAAATAATTATTTCTACATAATATAACAGAAAATATTTTCCAAATTTCTCAACTTACAAAGTCATTCTGTTTATTTTTTTAATTTATCAATGATGTAAATTGAATTATTATAAAGTTTATTTATTTATTTATTTATATTTATTTTTTTAAAGCTTTATACTGTCGAACCTTTTTATAATGAACACCCATATAACTTATTCATCCCTATAATGAATTTTTACTTTGGTCCCAACATGTAAATCTTGAGAATAACAAATGTTTAAGTTACTAAAAAATGAATTTTTTGGGAGGCTTGACTGTGGTTTGCATTTAATTACAGAAATCATCTTGAAAGAAGTTTTAAATGAAAAATTGATCTGAGAGGGTGGCAATCAGTAGTTGCCACATTGCATAGAAAATTGTCTTGTAATGATGTTCCAATAGAGCAAACAGAAACTGGCATTTTTATGTGTCATTATTAAATATTTTAATGGATAATGATTGTGCAATACTGCAATCATAGTTCACTCAAGAAAATGAACCTACACATATTATTAAAGAACTGCATTATTTAGAATGTCTGCTTTGAACAAGGGAAACAATAAAGCTAAAATTGTTAAATTAAACTTAGGAATTTGAAATTTAAAATAATGCAGTTGATGCAAATAGTTTTAATTTTAATTGTATGTTAGCTGGTGTGCAAAATGACATGTTAATTTCTTTTGATGGGGTTCTCCCCCCCCCCCCCCCTCTCTCGCAATTTCCTTTGTTAAACCATTTTAAAATTTGAGAAGGTAAATTATATGTCCCTCCATCCCAAAGCATACCCAGGAAATCATTAGCCAAGGACTTCAGCTCTTTTATAAATAAATTACTATTTGTATAAATAGAAGAGAATGCACATGTTTATAATTGGCAGAAACTGCATTAACTAAATTGATCCTTTGTGTGTAGACTTTGTTGGATGGCAGTAAATTTTCTTTTTTCCTCCTCCCATTTGTTTAAAAGCTGGAGTTTGGCAGCTGAAATTTTTTTCAATTGTTCAGTTTCACCTAAAATTTCCTTTAAATAAGCATTAAGGTCAAATAAAAGGGAACTGCCTTTAAAGTTAATATCAGTGTGCTTAATTATTATAGGAAGATATTTGATTATCATGAATCAAGTTTAAATGTTAATTATATAAATAATGCTATATATTTAATAAGGAGTGCAGTCCAAATGGAGGGGGGGGGGGGGGCATCCAAACATTTCGAGGAGCTTTGCTGAGACACTATATAATTATTAATGTATCGTGAGCAATCGCACTTAGACTAAGCGATCATCGCGTGTTCACTTCAACAATGCTTAAAAGATAAACTAAACTTTTTATTCATTGTTGACTCTTCACTATGAATCGATTGTTAAATTGCATGCAATATCGATATTCAATATTCACTATGTTAAGCCAGTTTTCTATTTAGAGAATTTTAGGCATTTTGTAATGCATGGCAACTTTTGTGCCTCTTGAAATCGTTGACCGCAAGTCATTTTCAATTTAGCAACTTTCAAGTGTTATCCAGACTCTGGTCTGATCCGATTGGTCGAGTCACTTCAAACAATTGTAGTTCTCTCAAGGTGATGGAAAAGAGGATATCGACCACTCCAATCACGTTCACACTTTAAATTTATTATATCTTTTCTACATAGTAAGTAAATGATTCACCAAATTTTTAAAACCCGTTTATTAATAAGACAAGGGAAAAATCACGAGAACCCGTGTCGGCAAACTCCAGCTACGGTAGCCATGATTCTCCATCTGAATCAGCGAAGACCACAATCCAGAATGCTTAGTGGAATATATTGTATCTGATTGGCTAGACCTGAAAAAACCGCATGCCTTTTGTTAAAAAATTGCATGGCCGATGGCTGACAGATGCCTAACTGACTCAGACACATCAGTCATTAATTGGAAAAAAAAAGAGTGCGACACCAGACTTCCAAAAATACACCACAAACTCGCAGACTTCTAACAAATGCTAAAAAGTTGCTAAATAGAAAACTGCTTTATAGACTTGAAGGGGTTCACGAAAAGTTGATCAGCAGAGCAATGACGTATTTTAGAAAATAGAATTTGAAAAAGTTAATCGGTTTTAAAGATATCTTGCAAATGGCAGAGGGACAGATAAACGTACTGACCAAGCATGCATTCTTTAAGTAGATATTTGGTAAAGCTCCTAATAAGTTATTTTTCCTTGTGATTAACATCTGCTTGTTATAATATTGAGATTGTATTTCTCTTTAGGGAAGTCCACCCAAAATGAAAATATGGTTGGAAATCTTTAAATCACGTTGCCAATTCACAATATAGCAAAATTGTTTCCAAATATTCAATAATAATTAACAAACAAACGAAACAAAATGCACTGTTGTACACTGAAGTGCTTCATCTTGGCTTGGCACTAAATTCAGACTGGAATCCATAAGAATGGATGCAGCGCATTAACAGCATTACAGATTATGCTATAAATATAAGACGAAATTTCCTATATATTTTTGTCGCTGCTATTTTTTTTTCTTTGTTGCTGCTGTATGAAATACATTTTTACTCCTCCATTTAAATTTTTATACAGTTTTTCACCAGCACAGCTGCAATTCAGATCGCTTAGGAATGCCAGTTGAATGCGTCAGCAAGTCTCCTCCCTATGCCTGCACACATCAAAAAGTATCAAATAATTTTTATTTTTTGGAGATTATCGATCTATTGTCGAAACAAATTATACCTCTTAGATACTCTAAGATTTCTGAATTTTAGTGCAATTCATATTTGGCTGGGCTTTCCCTTTAACTGAAATTTACTGTAGTTTTGAAGGTTTTCATTAAAGTGTGTAAGCAGAATTCACATTATTTTTAAATTGCAGATAAATTTGAAAAGATAAGTTGTTTTTTTTTTTGTTTTTTTGTTTTTTTATTTCAAGGTAAAATGGATGATGTATTGGATTGTATTTGCACTTTTCACATCGGTGGAAACGTTTACAGATGTATTTATGGCCTTTTGGTAGGAGAATTTTTGTATCTTTATTATACAGGGTGAGTCATATAAAGCCGAGGATAATAGGTTTTGCAACAATAGGTTTATTCAACAAAACCTGTTGTCCTGGAACTTAGTTTTTTCCTCACACTGGCTTTTTTTGACTCACCCTGTGTGTAACGTATGAAGATAATGAAATTTGTGTATTTTTTTGTATTTAGTGAATTTACTTTTACTACTATAGAAAATGAAAACCTAAAAAATTCAAACCTTATAAATTAAATAAATAATTTAAAGCAACATAAAAGGGTTTTAATGAACCGATGAAGTGTTTCGAATATACCTTCATCAATGAAGCCAGTGCACAAAATAAAGCCCCGGTACGTTATATACAGTAGAACCTAGTTTTTACGAATTTCAGGGGACCAATAATATTTATTTGTAAAATCCGAACTTCGTAAAAAACACACCCCCCCCCCCCAAAAAAAAAAAAAACCACAACCAAAAACCATGTAAATAGGCACTGAATTTTTAATACAAGTAGGCGTATACATTGATTAAGTATTAGAGTTTTGAAAATATTTAAGAATTGTTGTCTGATGCATATTTGAAGTTATATCATTATTTAAGTAGTTTGAAAATTCAAAAAACTGTCAAAAATATCGTCTGGTACATTGATTAGTTGCATACACATGGTTTTTTAGAATTTCTAAGGAGCTTTTAATTTGTGAGGATGTTGCTTTGAATGTCATATTTTCCAATTTCTCATCATTGTCATCCTTCATGTTCTTTGCTGCCATCTTTGATAAGATCGCAAATTTCGTTATCGTTTAACGTTGGCGAAGTTAAAACTTCCGCATCAGTATTAACAAATTCGGAGAATTTAGATTGAAAATTCAGCTTACTTTTCAGGATTTCCCACTCTTCAAATCCTTCAAATTCGCTATCATCTTCGGGTGAGACTGCAAATTCAGTTTCGCTTTCGTTTGCTCTTTTTAGGCTCTCTAGTTTGCATTACTTATGGTGCCCTCTGTTGGCGATGGCAGAAACTAATCATCAATCACGACGACAATAACATAGGCCAGATGAACAAAATGCAACCAGGCCGCTCATGCAAAAAATTTTCACTTTTTTAGTAAAATTTTTTACTACCAATTACAACTTTTAAGTTTGTAAAATCCGAATTTTGTCGTAAAAACACTTGGTAAAACTTAGTTTATTATATGGAAATTAACAGGAGGGGGTCAGGATTTCAGAATTACTTCATAAAATTCGGAATTTCGTAAAATGCGAGTTCGTAAAAACGTAGTTCTACTGTACAAGTATACACAGGGTTCGTGCTTACTCACAATTTACGCGTCAAATGGGCATTTTTGCTAAAAATTGACTTGTGATTTTTTGACCAGCGAGTCAAAATTGACTTATTAAATTATGAATATCATCGGCCCATATCCTTCTCACCATATTTTAACCTCATTTCATTTTGTCGTTGCGATTTTGTTTAAATTTCTAATATAGCAGCAACGATAGAGATCGTGGAAAATATGGAAGTTAAAATGAATTGAAAATTTGACTCTCAATTTTCAGGCTTGGGAGTCAAATTGACTCGTAGATTTTTTGTCCTAGCGCGAACCCTGTATACAGCATGTCTCGCCTAAAATGAACCAATAGCCAACTTCTAAAATAGAAATCTGGCAAAGTACTTTTAATGGAAGAATTATTGTACTTTCCTGTGAGGGGTTTTTATGTGTATTTCATTTTCGAATACAGTAGTCAACTTTAAAATGTACAATGGAAACCCTATTTTTAATGGTATTTTCGATTGTATGCAACATTTGAGAACAGCTTTATTTGTGTTTTTCAGTTGATCCAACAGTTTAGTAGATAGGCAGTGAAAGTGTACTGTGTTTGGATTTAAAGAAAAGGCAAAAAACAAATTGTTCATCAATTTAAATCAAAACAAAGGTTGACTGTGGAAACCCTACTTTGCCATGATAATTTAGGGATTACTGATGACTTTGTGGTGCTTCATTAATTCATTAATCATTTGGATCTGTGTTTATTAAGTTTTCTTTATTAGAAAAATCTGTTTCTCCTATTTATTTCTCTTAATTCTCCATTTTCATCAAGATTTTTCCTTGGTAGTACATCTTTCATATAAAAAATATATTTTATTGAATAACTTTTGCTATCTGTTTCTCACTTAGTTTTAAGTTTTATTTGTCCTTTTGTCGCTGTCTCTCTTCTCTTTAGTTTATTTCACCACCGATCTTGCAAAAGGAAAGGGCAGCAGGTTAAAAACATAACGCTGGCATCTGGTTGTCAGGTAACAGCAACGGGGGATACGCTGCCATCCACAATCGTGTGGGAAACCAAGAGTTTTTCGCTCGTTAAAAGCGGTTGGATGGAAGAGAGGTGGAGGGCGATGATTGGACGAAAGTTTTCCCATGTGGCGTTTCTAAAAGGTTATAAAAAGGAGGGATGTACAGTGCATGCTCTCTCGGAATAACTCACTCTCTCTCTCTCTCTCTCTCTCTCTCTCTCTCTCTCTCTCTCTCTC
>JAHWFO010106844.1:1782870-1796459 GCA_023313115.1 Rhysida immarginata
CTCTCTCTCTCTCTCTCTCTCTCTCTCTCTCTCTCTCTCTCTCTCTCTCGTGGGTATTCTTACATAGTGGATTAATTACGGTGAATAAGAGGGACAATCTCATTGTTATTGCGGGCACAACTCAAGCAAAGTAAAGAAACTCCCACTGAATAAGAGGGGGGGTCTCTTTCTAACAAGATTGTAATTGTGGCATAACAAGAAATAAAATAACTTGTCAGAAAAAGAACTATATGGAAAAGCAAACAATCAATCTGTTTGGCAACAGACCAACATGAATGATGATAGGTTATGTTAGTCATTAAGAGAATAATTCTTATTAATTACATAGAAAGGGGGTAAACTGCAACCAACTTCCTGAGTGTATTATGTTTTCCAATGGTCATAGGAAGACCGAGCTACTAAAAAATATCAATTTTCAAGAGAAGACTAGAAAGAACAGCAATATTCTTAAAGCCGGCCAGGTGGCCGAGAGGGTTAGGGTATAGGCTTTCTAGTTCTTGAGTCCGCCTGGCTGTGGGTTCGAATCCCGCTGTGGGCATGAATGTTTGTTTGTCCCGGGCTGCGTACAGATAACTTGTGTAAAAGGTGCAAAATGACCTTAGTAGTCGACGCCAAATATTCTAATAAACCAACCAATATTCTTAACACCAATTACAATTTGACTTGTGGAAAAGACTAGTCAAATCTGGAATACTATTTCCGGTGTTATGATTATCCAAGCAAGAACAACCACAATATTTATCTTACCTGATCAGGTAATTTATGTACAGTACATGTTTCGTATATGTAACATGTTGCTTTATTTTGTGTATTGCTCTGTTGAAGTTATGAGTGTTGTTTTTTAAGGTCCATTTGTGGGTCTATTTGTACCACTTTTTATTAGATATGCTTATTTATCTTTGCAGTAATATGAGATCATTTTTTGTTACTTCCTATAGATTTATACCTATAAGTCATTCTTGCATACAAGTCCACTTTTTACATTTTTCATCAGATAGGTCTTTTCTGATTGACCTGTTGAAGGAAAATCTACCAGTTACAAACCTTTCCATTGTCATAAATTTACATGTATTTTCAGAGAAACCAAGTTCAGTCTCTATTGATATTACTTGCATAGCTGAATTTAAATTGAGAAGTTGCCTGTTTGCAGTATTGTCATCTCCACTTTTTCTCTTGATAATTGTAGTCTCGAATCGGTTAATCTTGAATTTTTTTTCTGCAATGGCATTATATTTATCAAGTTAGCATATTTAATTGCATTCAAACTAAAAATAACTAATGCATTTAATTCAAAAGTGAAACATTCAATAAGCATTCTGTCTAATGCAGGAAAATAAGATGTGATCATTATATGGCTTTAAAGTAATGAACAACAGTTTATTTAAATTTCATTATGTTACTAATGCTTTGAAACCCTTTTTATTCTACTTGAAAGATCCATGGTAGTTAATAACCATGCTGATGACGTTTCATTCAGAATTCATATACTGTCAACTCACGTTATAATGAAATCTGTTTTAACAAAATTACTGAAATAACGAAGTTTTTCATAGTCCCCGTCAAATGTTAAGAAAAAACAAATGCTTATAACCAATTCTCTTAAATGAAAAATCAGGTAAAACAAAGTAATTTTCCAAAGACACGTAATTGAATATATAGTAATTTTACACATGATTTATAACTAACTAAATTGATGTCAAGATATTTGGCAAGATAACGATTTATCGTAAGTGCAGTTTACAATATATGCAGTTAGGCTTATTTCACGTAACTACAAATAAATTGTACTGTGATTTCGAGAGTACGGAAATGACATTGATGTTTACTTGAAAACAGCCAATATGAATCTATTATAGAGTGGAAATGCTGGTAATCGAAACCGGAAGCAAAGAGCATGAATGGCGGAAGCAAAAGTTTACTTCTTCTGATTACAATCATTGATTGATGATTACGAAAAATAAAAGCAAAAATATCTTTCTAGAAAATATCATGTGCTGAAAAACAGAAAATACTTTCTTATGAAAATTTCAATGTTGATAAACAAGCACGTTAGAAAAATTTATTCGGAAATCAATGCCTTTAGACCGGGAGAGGTGGAGGGGGATGAGGAGGAGAATGTGAACAAGTTTGCCAATTTGTTTTTCAATTTATATCGAACAGTTTAATGATCGTTAAAGGTCTTTAAACTGTTTATTTATATTTCGATTGATCATCTGTAAGTTGAAAAGACATTTTTTTTCTACGATAAAATTTACAATAAATTTGTTCGAGTATGTTAAATTGTTAACATTTCATCACCATTTAGTCGCAATAATTCAAATTTCAACTAAGATCTAGGAATTCAAAGGTGGAAAACGTTATTTTCTTACATTAAAAAATTGACTTTCACATAAAAAGCAATATGTTTTAACAAACTTTTGTGGATTCTGGTGGACTTTGTTATAATGCGAGTGAACCACCTTCTAAATATCTAGGTAATTTCTGTAAGTTTTTGTCTGCTCAAAGTCCATGATTACTCATTCTACTCATAAAATGCAAGCACAGTCTTGTTGATTAGGTGAAATTTGCTGTGGGTGCATGAGAGAATTTTGGCAGCCAATTGACATCCATTTGCTGAGCTTGGATATGCAGCATGCCAATATCAATGAACTCTTTTACAACTATTTTGTAAAAGTTTAGGAAGTTAGTGAAAATATATCTTAGAGCTGAAATGAAATAGCTATTCTCATAAATTGTATTGTATAAAATAAAGATAAATAAAGATAACAAATACAAATGAGTGACAAATGTCCTTTACATTTATTTATTCAGTGTCTAGAATAAACAAATTTTAAGTAAGATAAAGTTTGACAATACAAAACTTCAGTTTCAAAAATTTAACAAGTTGTCAATTCTGAAAACAAAACTGTGTATTAAAATAAATAATTTTGATTGTTACTATTTTGTGGGTTGCCCTTTGCATCATATCACAGCTTGCAATCGTTGAAGCATTGACTCAACCAATTTACGACAATCTTCTGGAGTAATTGATACCCATATTTCTCTTAGCTTCTTTATCAGTTCATGCGTAGAAATAAAACTGACTTGTTTTAGTTCATTCTTCAGTCTTCCATATGTTCTCAATAAGAATAAGATCAGGTGAGTTAGCTGGCCAACTGAGAACAGGAATGTTTCGTTCCAAGAGCCATTCTCTTTGCCTTATGTGATGAAGCATTGTCGTGCTGAAAGAGAAATTCTTCATCAGTATATAGATATTCTATGCTTGGGAGAAGATAGCTTTCCAACAGCAGCATTAACACCAGTTTTCAAGATAGTTGGCCTGTTCCTTTGGATGACATGCACCCCCAAATCATCACTTTAGCAGGAAACTTCATAGATCGGCGAGTGCATGCTGGACTGAATTCTTCACCACATCTACAGTGTACTCGAACTCCATCACCAAACGAGACACGAAAGACTGTATTCATCACTCCATATAACCTTGGACCAATCCTCGGTAGTCCAGTGCAAATAATTTTTGGCCCAGTCGACACGACATTTGCGTTACTTCCGATTCATTGCAGGTTTGAACTTTGGTACTTGTGACTGATAACAGATCAGTCAATCTTCTCCATGTTGTATGATGCGAAATGTCTTTCCCAACTTGCTGAGACCATTTTCTTGCTAGTTCTCTACATGATGAAAATCTTGATGAATGAACAATTTTCTTCAAACTGTTCAGCTCGCGTCTTGATGTGATTCGTAGTAGACCTGACTGGTGTTTGACACCAGGAATTTTCCCATTGTTTACTTGAATAGCTTTTAAACATCGTGATATTACTGATTCTGATCTTTGGATAGCCTCAGAAATTTCTCGTAATGTTTTGCCTGCTTTTTGTTGCTCTAGAGTTTGTATTTTTTCTGTCAGACAACTGTGATGCTTTTCCCTTTGCAAGTGTGCTTAACTGCAAAACTGAACTATAAATGGAATGTTCTATATGTAAATGAACTATGTGAAACTTGTTAAATTTTTGAGACTAAACTTTTACCTTGTTAAACTTTTGAAACAAATGGAGTTTTGTATTTAATTACTGGTATTTATCTTACTAAAAATTTGTTTATTCTAGACACTGAATAAATAAATTTAAAGGACATTTGTCACTCACTTTGTATTTGTCTTTATTCATATAATACAATTTATGAGAATAGCTATTTCATTTCAGCTCTGATATATTTTCACTAACTTGCTAAGCTTTTGCAAAGCAGTTGTAGTTCTATTTCCTCCAGTTTTGTATAAGCATTTCCAAATTCCAAAACTCAAGTTCAGTAGTATGGTCATAAGCTTTAACTTCAACATAGTTCATTTTTCACCATATGCTATTGATATTATTTCATCAAACATAAACATAAAATCGTAGACATTATTGTATTGAAGTTTTCTTTTTAGCCGAGAATTTGTCTGATCACTGCATTCAGTGCTTTTTTTTACATAGACTTGTGACTTGAAAGAGCAGTCCTTACTTTCCTTTCGTTAGTCTCCATTGACTATTCTATTTCCAATGCAATTAAATGGGGCTTGTCCACAAATTTCAAGGTTTAATTGTTAAAAATTGTCGCTAAAGAAAATGAACTATATAAAAGAATTTTACTATCCCAGATTTTCTCTTGTTGGACATAATCCACCAAGTCCCCTACCTATAAACTTTCAGGGATATGAACATGCATGTCTAATATGCTACAAAATTTCAAATTTTAATTTAACTTCAAATTCTGCAACAATGCCTAAGTATTTAACATGTCTGGCATTCAGCAAAATACAAACCTCATTCTATACTTTGCTGTATTTGTTTGATATTTCTCCTCTGTCACATACTCGGATGCTCTAAAAGTGATTGTATTTTTGATAAAAAAAATTTTTATACAGGGCGATTCAGTCAATTTCTGACCATTTCAGTACTATGATTTATTGACCCATTAATGTTTACAAACTTAGCATTTCAGTATATTTTAGGCAGTTCGGAGTTTTTATTCCCGTGGAAAAGCCTTGATGATATGCTCAATGTGGCCACCAAGAACGTTTTGAACTGCTCGCAGCTGAATGGTGAAGTTATTCATAACTCTATCCAGGATTTCTGCATCCACAAGGGTGCAGCAGTCGACGATGCTTTGTCGCAGCTGGTCTAGGGTTCTTGGTGCTGTAGTGAACACACTGTCTTTACGGAACCCCCAGAGATAAAAATCACATGGGTTTAGGTCAGGACTCGTAGGGGGCCAAAGAAAGCCACCCCCGAATCAATTTGGAAACCTGTTTCAAATGACACAATTTCCGAATTTCTGATTGAGAAAGTCTAGCACTTCATTAGTGGTGTGAGGCCTAGCCCCATCCTGTTGAAACCATTGATATCGAAGTGGTATATGCCTCCTTCGCAGCTTGGGGATGAAGAAGGTTTCCAACATGTTATGGCAAGCCTGTGACGTTACGGTGCCCTCAAAAAAAGAACGGACCAATGATGCCTCTTTTGGAAATCGCGCACCAAGCCATAACCTTTCGTGGATGAAGAGGTGACTTATGGATCTCATGAGGGTGCTGGGAACCCCAAAACACGAACGTTGTTTATTAACGTCACCTGACAGATGGAAGAAGGCATCATCTAACACCCACAGGTTGTCCACAATGTCCTGATTGTCTTCCATTTCTGCTCCAAACACCATCGCAAATTGTTGTCGCTCCTGTCTTCCAGTGTCTGTTAACTCCTGATAAACATGGATCTTATATGGGGACAGGTGTAAATCCTTTCTCAAAATTCGCCACGTCGTGGTATAAGACATTCCTTCTTCAATGGATAGGCGGCGAACAGATTTTTTGGTAGGGGAATCGACCAACCTTGTGCGAACATTTTCGACAACTTCGGCCGTTCGAACACTAGCTTCGCTCCCGCCTTTATTCTTGCCTTTAACACATCCAGTGGCATGAAATTGCTGGACAAAATCCATGATTACTTGCCTGCCTGGTGCGTCTTGACACTTATACTCCTTCCAGAACTTTCTTTGCACGGTTACAGGTGATTTTATCTCGAAATACTATTCGACAACCTTGCATTTCTGCTCTGTTGATAAAGCGGGTGTCATTTTTCAACAATACGATTTTCATGCAGCGCCGTTGCAACAATACAAACTCCAACTATTTAGAAATTCGATATGGCACTCATATTCTTTCACTTGTTTATCCCTAATGCACGTCATTCGAGTGAAATGGTCAGAAATTGACTGAATCACACTGTTTGTACAGGTTTTCTATAAAGGAATTGAGGGTTACATTATGTTCAGTAAGTATGTAGGCTAATCTTGTTTGGCATACGCACTTTCAGAACTGAGCTGAACTTGCTAGGGAACCTTCTGAACCTGTATCTATTTCACACCAAACAGAAATACATGTATTTTACTCACCTAAAGCTACTGTTGATGTTTGCATTAGAAGAAATCATGATACTCAAACTGTAAAAACAAAAAAAAATTTAAGCGCACATAGCCTTAGAAAGACTGTGGGTTGAGTCTTTTATGGAGTCTTAATACGGCTAAGTGTACTCTAGCTTTTTTTTGTTTTCACGGTTTATTTTGAATATCATTATATTTTACCTAGTACCTTTTGGTGAGTAACATGTTTCAGTTTGGTATGAAACAGACACTGGTTCAGGTGGTTCCCTAGTTTGTGAATAGTATCAGTTTTGTAAAATGACAGGGGGAAGAAAAATCTAGATAACTAATTTCTTTTTATATTTAAAATGGACTAGATAGCTATATATTTTAACATTATAAAAGTATTTCTTATAAGTTTAACCAATTCAAAAGCAAATTAAATAATTTGAACCAATAAGAAATTGAAGTATTTTAAAAGATATAACAATATTCCTGGATGATTGCTTTGTAAAGCAGCTAAATAATTTTTTTCTTAATCAGCACATCTAAGAATATTTTCTTTGAGACTAGCTGATAAGCCTGGCTTTGCTCAGACTGTTTGTTTGAACGTATATTTATAAGAGAAAAGGACGAGACACAAAAACCCTGGAATACAATAAATAATAGTTATTAAATAAAAATGAAAAATAAAATAATAATTAACAATTAACAAATTAATTAATAAATAATAAGTAAAATCAAAATAAAACTAGAAATATAAAATCAAATAAAAAACTGGCGTTTCGGATAGAGACTATCCTTTATCAAAGCAAAAAGGATAATTCTCTAAAGGGAGGGGAGGGGGGGTCCAAAAAAGATCGGGAGTGGGGGGGGGGATTGAATAGCATATTTTTTAACTTATTTATTTTATTTACTGTGAGCACTACATGTTTCCCCAATTACAATGTTCACTAAAATTTACAATTTCAGAAGTTAAGTTTTTCAAATATTTTAAAACTTGCGATATACACAATGTGAAGTACAGTCATCAAAGGGAAATAATCCACACTTGAATTTTACTCTAAGTTTTACCGTTTCAATATTAATTTATTTTTAATAATTTAATATTACATTTAGAGTTAACATTATTAAGATTATTAAATTTAAATAATTATAATTAAAAAAAGCTAATAAAACAACACATTAGCATGAAATATAATATTAAGTATTAAACTCGGGTGGATTATTTCTTTGGTTGACTGTACAATAAAAAAAGAAAAAAAAAACTTAAGCGAGAATAAACTTTTTATTAAGATTTAAAATAAAACAAACTATCGCAATTATACTATCTAAAAATATATTTAAGCATATCAGTAGTTGCTTAAATATATATTTTTTGTATAGTATAATCCAGAAAGTTAGTTTTATTTATTTTAAATCTTTATTAGTTTCGGATATGCTATCTGAAGCAGTAAACTATCACCTTTCTTCGAAAGGCACTGTGATTGCTTGCCACTACGATTTATTTCTTTAAATATACATGAAAAAATGGATTCCTAATAAACTTTTACGTATTATGCATATAAAATTCGTAAGGTAGATACCTGTCACATTTCATGTGTGAGGGCTTATGTTTCTTTTAATCATTAAGCTCGAAATCAGTGTATCAAAGCAACATGGCCAATCTCGTCCCCACTAAATAAGAAAATTTATAAATCTTTCCTTCAAAATAAGAATGTTTTCTTCCCGAAATTTTAGGTTTACAGGCATATTAAAATATTCTTTGTAAGCTCTTAGTAAGGAATGAGAAATGTAAGCCAAGAAAATTGCTTTAGTCTCTCGAATTTTCGGCCGAAACATAGCGTTAGTCACTTCTAAAAAAAATCCGCAACGTTTATGTCAATCTTCAGCAAATTCTCAGATTGTGATTTTTGATATCATGAGTCTGTCCTGGTAATTTTCTGTTAAGTAAATAAAGAAAAACTACGACGAAAAGAAAGCGATGATGTGAAATGTGAATCTTATTCAATAAACGATAGCGTGAAGTAAAGAATAGCAGGTGGATCGTGACGTCAAATCAAGGAAAACCAATCAGAAATAGTTTTCAAATGGGGGCGTGGTTTCGTGTTTTTAAAATCAAATTTAATAAATTTTGAAAAGTTATTAGCGTTTTTGACCACGATTTTCATGTTCAGCGTGTCCAAATCTATAAAAAACAATTGCTATTTATTAAAAAAAAAATTCCATGCATGTTCCTCATTGTTTAACATTATAGGGATATAATCTGATAACATACAAAGCTTACTTTTGTTTCATTTATTAGGCGCATTCTCCATCACGCACGAAATGAACTATCGTGAGAGTGAGTCACGTGATCAGTGTGAATCGTGCAGTGTGATTCATGGTGTTTAGGCAGACCCAAGAAGAACACAGCGTTAACGATAAACCTGCGATTTTTGCAAATGGCGAACCATGATAGAAAAGTTTCAATACAGTGTCAATGCTTAATACCATACAAACAGTTATAAATAAGCATGTTGTAAATGCTGTCGACGCAAGTAGCAGTGACGATAATTTGCTTGAAAGTGCTATGGCGGAAATCGAATAACCTGAATTAAGCTTCTCTGCAGTTTCTTTGTCTACATTCACCGTTTCAATTTTGATAGTTGTTTCGGTTTCCTCATTGCCCCTCTGCCATCTTCAATACACTGAGCAACGCCGGCCTCTGGCTAGTGTGTTTCAAGCACGCACGAAACTCTCAAAACTCACGATAACTAAACGCACTGGCAATGAACAGCATGCACGAAACTCGGAGCGATGCGGAACTGCAGTAGCATGCATATTGTGCAGATCGTGCAAGATGGAGAATGCGCCTATTAGTTTAGTGATTTCCATCATGGACTAAAGTTTTAATGAATTTGAATGAAATTTGCAAAACTTTATGCACTAATGGGCTATTCAAAATAAACAATGTGTAAACAAAATACAAATACTTGTATAATTACATAGCAGTAAAATCAATCCTAATTATTAAGTAATGGAGCTACTTATTGTTTTCACAATGTCCGTTCGTCTGTCCCCTTCATGATTTTCGCATTTTTTGAGGTAGAAAGTTGAAATTCGGAATGTAACTTACTATGGGCATCTGCACCTTCACAATTTAGTTTGGTTTTTATTGGCCCACTGGGGCAGAGTTTCAGGGACAGAAATTAGAGGGGACCAAAAGGTCTCGTGTATTTATGCTATAAAGGAGTGAAATTCCGTTTGCAGATTCCTCTAAGCAAGATCAACATTACTATGAAGTTGGGGCCAAATTGTCCCAATGGGGTCGGAATCATAGGGGTGTGGCAATTTATTGGTCTTTAGAATTATGGCAACATATAGCATGCCATATCATTCGATCGGAAATGATGAGAAACGAAAGAAGATGGAGCTCTTTTACACTTTCTAATTACTAAGTTCGAGAAAATCAGTTTTTCGTTTTAAAAAATTTTCATGGGGGGGTGGGGGTGAGATAAAAGGGTAAAAATAGATGATCTTGTGGCATGCAACAGCAGTGTGATTTGTTTATGCCCTGCTGTAAATTTTATCTTCTTTGTAACTATAGTTAGTTGTATATGAAAAATTTTGTTTGTTTGATTACGGGTTGTTTTATTGCTTTTTATCGTTTTAATTATTTAATGTTGATAATATTGTGGCTTTTATGCATTGTTGCTCTTCTGAGCAACAATAAAAAAAAGTTTGCGTTTTGCTGTTGTCGGGGAGCGACTTTTTTTGGGAATTGAAAATTGCCCGAAAAGGCAATCCTCGTTTTGTCGTTAATTGTTTTAAAAAGAAGAGTGTTTGTTGTGAGAGTTCTTCTCTGGACGTCGAGGAAGAAAGACTGAAAACAAAACTTATACAATAGCGATGTCTGGGACAGCCATGTTGACGTTCTGTTCTATGGTTGCTGAGCTGTATTTAATGGCTTATAATACTGCAATGGGATTCCTATTCCTTATTGGGAGTTCTTTAAGAGAATTATAAAAGCACCCAAGGAAACCTTGTGTTCTAAGTGTATAGCAAAATTAAGGTTTTATGCTTAAAAACAGTGCTCTAACTGCAATTCTTTGGCGACTGCTGCTGACGATTTTGCTTTTCCCTCTTACTGCCATGTTTGTTAGTCTGCTCCGGAATTTTCAAGGAGCGTCGAATTTTGTGGGCGAGATCGTTCTTTTATTCCTCATGTTCCAAGCGGCACCGATTTAACTGTGGTTAAGCTTAGTTGAGGCAATAATGACTAAATCTGGTCAATATTGATTATCTCTCCATCATCAAGTGTGATTAAACCTGTTGTTAGCGAGTCGAACACAGATTTCTGAAGGCCCTGTCGGTCTGGCATTGGAATAGAACGAAGAAATCACGTGACTCTGAAACTGGTCCCTGGATTGTAAATTTGTAAATATAGTGCGACTGCTCCTCCTTTATGCGTAAAACAGTTCAAATGCGCATATTGCAAATTCTAATGCTTTTACTTAAGTATAGATGATTACTGTTGGTTACATAATGATTAATACGTCGCGCAGGTGGAGAAGCTTGTAAGGCTGAGCATTGCGGGTGGTGCATGGATAGTTGGGAATGAGGTTGCGTGTGAGGATGGTATGGGTTGTTTGGTAGTGAGGTATCAGTGCACAGAGTTAGCGTGATGGAGCCTTTGAGATAATCCGTAGTTCTCATTTTCCAAGCTAAGTTTCACAAGTGTCAATTTGATTACTCTGGGAGCAATAGGTGCATTATAACGAGGTTTCGGTGTTCCTCAGTGAAATAAAAGGGACACATGACTCCTTCTGTGCATAGTTGTGTACGATTTGGGTGTGAGCCGTGTTGATGCTTGGCTTGCTGGAAATTGTAGCATGACGGGAATGCTGTGGTCCATGAGTTTTATCGGCAAGCATGTACCTCCGATAATGAATTGACTAACCCTTCTAGTTATTATTGCTCGGTATAATGCAAGATGCCATTGTAAGTACAACTGGTGATGATTGTAGATGTTAGATTAAGCTGCGAATAGTTCATAAAAAATAACAATTATTATTAAAGGTAAGTTTTATGTTCAGAAGAATTGCACCGGTGCCTATTTCTTGTTTCTTTTCTTGTTAAAAAATTGAAAAATGTGTTTTAGTTTTATTATAATTAAATTGTGGCTCTTACTTAATGTGCGTCAACTTCTCAAGTTACTGGTTCCAAACTCTGGTAATCGATGCCTGCGAGGTTTAGCGAATTTTTGCGAGCCGCTAGGGTAGCACGCATTACAATCTCAGGGCTTCCGCTACTTTCCTATACCTTCCTCAGGAGGATTAACTTCTTGTGGGATCAAAAATTTCCCCTATTTATTGAAAAACTAAAACATTTATGTTCTATAAATTGTTGGTATTCTTTTTCCACCTAATAATTCCATAGTCTTATAGCGATAAGAAACAAAGTTTTCTTTTGGACATGGTGACAATAGGAGGCAAGAAATTGAATGTGATGTGAAGAGTGAAAGTGATGTAAAGTGAGCCAACACGTGCATTCTCAACTGCAATCACGTGTTGGGCTCTTCCTAATTGTAAGATAAAGCAGGGGAGTGAGTGAATGCCACTGATACACAAAGCAAAGAAACAGATTGAACAATGCTCAATTTCCCCTTCACAAAAAATGAGCATACTCTTTAAGTTACAGGAAGTGGCATTATTAACGCTTCAATCCCGAGATTGCCTCGACTTGATTTTGCCATGTCTACTAGTCGGTTTAAAGAGGGATTGGTGCCTGTAATGGGTGGTCATTGGTCAAGTAGAGAGGTGGTCGGTTTAAAGAGGAAAAAAATGCATTATACTTATGAGACATTAATTTTGTCCCAAGGAAAAGTGGTTTGGGTTAAGAGGGGGTCGTGTAAAAGAGGTGGTCGAGAATGTAGTTTCACTGATCATGGTAGCATTTTACTGCACTGATGGAACTATTGCCCCGATTGCATTCCAACGCCGGGAACAGAACTCTTATTATTAAATAATATCTATTAATTAATACAACATGACAAACTGAGTAACAATTATCCATACACCATGATGTTTTCAAGTAATGTACCGAGTTCCCCCTGAAAATAAAATGTTCTTACGAAAACATTCACACCAATAACTTCTCCGTTGTTTAGTGTATAACTCGTGTACAATTGTTTTTATGTAATGCGTTTTGCGATTTTTACAAACGTTTACAAATGAAAACCAGAAAATGAAGCCTCAAAATATCCATACACTGCCATTCAACTCCTGAAAATGTAATGAGCACTCCTTTTACATATAATTTGCATTTATTAACTGAAATATTGAGTTGTAAAACTAGTTAGAATACCCAGAAGCAGTGTGCAATATATCTAAAAAAAAATTCAGAAACCAGAAATTACTTGTGAATGGGGTGGGAAGAGATCAAAGAGCATCACTTCTCCACGTGAAGATCATCTGTTCACATGAAGCATCAAAAAGAACGAACGTTTACCGGCAGCTAAAGTTGCAGAGAGTTCAACAAAACTTATGGTGCTGCCATTTCGGCACAATGAGAAAGGAAGATTTTTGTCCCGTCTGCAGTAAAACTTGAAGTCTACAGCTAGAAAAATGAAACTATCTAAATCTGGCTCAGAAACCCACTTCGGAGGTTTTTACAGCGTGGATGCAAAATGGTCACGTTAAAGTATTGCCATGGGTTGCTCAATCACCTTACCAGAACCCGATTGACATCTGTTATGATGTGGAATACAGGATGGCAGAAAGAAATCTACGCAACAGAAATAAGCTTAAAGACTTTCTACTCTAAACACTTGACAAAACAAGTGTGGATAACCTTGGAATTGGTGGAATCTATGCCCAAGTGATGTCGGGCACTTCTAAAAGCCAAAGGAGAATCAATGTACTGATTGATTTGTGAACTCGTAAAATTTGCTGTATGGATAATTTTTTTAACATTTTTATGGTTAAATTTATAAATGTTTTTGTAAAAAATTACAGAATGCATTACAAAAATCTATTGTACATGAAAATAATAATTATTAACTGGAGATGCGTCTCCAAGCATAGGTAATGATTTTTCAATTGAAAAATGGAAGGAAAAATTCTGCGACCCGGATTCGAACCAGGAATCTCTACTATCATGGCCGACGCCTCTACCAATTGGGCTATCGCAGACACCACGGACAGCCCAATTGG
>JAHWFO010106844.1:1802757-1858007 GCA_023313115.1 Rhysida immarginata
TTATTATTATTATTATTATTATTATTATTATTATTATTATTATTATTATTATTATCTTGCATTTTACATTAAAAAGCTATTCTGAAAATCTGATTACTGCTGGACACTTCTATGGGAGATGTCAAAAGCACAATACAAGAGACAAAAGAAAACAAAACGTGGTTTCATGAGACACTTCATTGATTTGTTATAATAAGATGGTGGAAAATAATACTCTTATTCATGAAAAATTTCCCGGAATAAAGGCACAAAAGTAAACAGAATGTGTACTAATATGACAAAAAAGGAAAAAATAAGTATGTGGATAATAATAAATAAAAGAAATAAAAAACTTTCACCACAACAAAAAGTTTTTGTTGTGGTGAAAGAGTTTTTTTATTTCTTTTACTCTTATTCATGTTTTCATTTTTATGTAGAATTGTAAATTAATATATTAGTTGTCTTTAGTTGATAAAACATTTTTTATTAATATAAAACTCTCTCTCTCTCTCTCAAAAATGGTACGTGATGTCATTTAGATTTAGGAATGCCAAAGCTATGTTTAATGACCTATAGCTATAGTTTGTCTAGATTTTAGTTGAGTGATATGAGTGAAACTGCTACAGTTCATCTGCATGAAGAAAGTTTGAATTAATTTCTTGTATAAAAGGTTCAAAATTTGTCTGCAATCGTATTTCATATTTTCCTCATCGACATGATAAAAGCCAGTTGACAAAATTAAAAAAAAAAAATTAACTGCAGAAGGATACATTTTTAAGTGATGTTAGTCTCAAATGAAGCTGAGACTAAGTATAGATGTTACATTTCATGGGAAATACTCCATATGACATAAACTTCCGGTCACATTTTCAATTGCCCTAGATTTTTCATTTTGGAAATATGGTCACCTTAGTTATGTGAATTGTGGTTTACTTATGCAAGCTTTGTGTGTTCAGTTCTTGTCTTAACTGTTATTTTAAGGAGTAAAATTTTGTATTTATTTTTAAGGATATTGATGAATACATAATGCGTGCGAGGGAGCAAGGTTATCATGCTGTTTTACAATTGGGATCAAAAGGAATAAACTATGCCAGTCAAGTTCTTGTTCAGACGGCTCTTAAAGTAAGTTTTGTTTTTATAAAAATTTTCATATGGTGGGGGGGAGGGGGTGATTTCTCAAGTTTTAGGTACTTGAAATGAATATATTTCGTAATGAATTAGAATAAAATTGAAGACATGATTGATTTTGGATTGTTTTGTTTTGTTTGTTTTTTGTTTTTTTTTGTTTGCTTTTTTTTTACTATAAAAAAAAATTTTGGCTTTTTAAAAGTTAGTTGTATTAAGTTTATCAAGAGCCCACATGCATCATTTGAAATAAGTAGATCATGTATGTCTGATCTCTAATTGCCGTTTAGCCTGTCTAACAGGCAGTGTGCAACCAGTTATAAATAACACAATCCATTATGCAGTAGAATCCCAATAGTCACGAATTATGGGAGCCAACGTTTGGCCACCAGTGGTATAGCGAATCGCAATATAGAGAATTTGTTGCTCTGCGACAAATGGGGCCACCTTCAATAGGACTATGTTCAAATGAATGACAATATTGCAGTCATTTCACTTTTAATAGGCTTAATCGTTAAGAATAAAAATTTTATCAATCATTGAATTTTGATAATTTCAATTAAATTAATTTAATTCTGGTAAAAGTACAGAAAGCTGATGTAATAAATGAACACACTTGGTTACATTTTCCAAGAGCCATCAAAACAAAAACTAATGCAAACAGAATCACATGTTTGATAAATTTTAAATGAGTTTTAGTAGGTTTAGGCTTGCATATATGTACTGTATTCATTTAATCAGCTACTTAAAATAGTAAACTAAATACCTGTAATAAGAATATGTAATGAAAATTAAAGTTCTGCTGTTATAATAAGGCCCTAAAAATTCTACAATACAAACTGCCCAACAGCTGTCTAATACTTGCAGACTCAAAAAATGCATTATTAAAAGTTAAAAAGAAATATGAAACAAATCGGTGGTTCCATAGAGATCGGTTTGGACAAATAATCCATCAAATAAAGTAAATGCAAATAATTACGATGTAGCTCTCATCTGGACTCGGGACACAAGAGCATCTGAGCAATGAAGCAGCAGACTTTCTAGCACATACGTGTTAAAAATAGAGAAGCAGTAAGCATTGAATTGGATATAACCAAAGCACTATACAGCTCAATCAAACTAAAAGGTGGAACAAAGAATAGTAGGTGGTACCAAATACATGATACAAGCAATTATCACTGACAATAAAAACTAGGTGGCTCATTGATATGACTATCTTTAGACTCGGAACAGGCCATGCACCTCTAAGAAATTTATTGTATAAATTAAAACTATCTAACACAGATATGTGACTGTAATATTTATCACGTTTTAACAGCATCACAAATATAAAAAGCAACAAAAAGAATTATGGGAAGACTTAACAAATAAGAAAATCTTACACCTCATACAGGCTCTGACACCTCCAGCGTCATTGCTTCTGTGCCTATTTCTACTAGAAATCCCTGTTAACATTCAAAATAGTGTGCATACTTGTTTAAAAAATACTTGGAGAGCACGGGATTAATAAAAAAAAAAAAAAAAAATGCAATGATCCTAGAAGCATCTGAATTTGTGAGTAGAGCAACAAGAACCTAAGTATAGTGAATGAAGGTACAGTATAACAAGTGAAAAGTGAATAGTGCCAAAATAGAAGACCAAGCAAGATACAATCTAAGCAAACAAATCAAGTTGAAAGTAATTTAGTGGAAGTAAATGATAGCTTATATTTTTGTCTCTCGCTAGTTAAGTAGGAAAATAAGGGCTTCACAAAATTTTTTTTTTTTATATATATATATATACAGGGTGAGGCATTTATCTTGAGACGACTGAATATCTCTGAAACTAAGCATTGTACGAAAAAATGTCCAAAATCAAAAGTGAATTATTTCACAGGGGAAATTCATTAGTTAAAAAATTACCCCCTTTTGTGAGGGAGGGCTGGGGGGAGAGGGTAACTTTGAAATCTTAAATAGAAACCCCTATTTTTAATGGTATATTCAGATTGTACACAATATTCGAGAAATGTTTTATTCTTGGTGTTTTTTTAATTGATCCAACCGTTTAGGAGATAGAGGCCCTGAAAGTGTGGAAGTTTTAAAGTTTTGAACCCAATTTTATCGATGAAGACAAAGAGATAGTGGGTCTAACAGACATTCCTATTCTACTTTTTAATAGTCTTTAAGAATCCGAAGTCAGAATTTCAAAAATTCAGAATTTTTTAGTGCACAAGTAAACTTTTGGGGACAGCAGTCCTATGGAGACAGTCTATATAACAAAGGTGTGTAATATGCTAGTCACATTGGGCCGGCGAAGTAGCACCTGTTGACACCTGTGCATTACACTCAAGGCCAGCTAGATATAGGCCAAATTCAGTGCTGCGACCGGCAAATATGCCAGGCAGCAAAGTTGAAATCTGTTCAATTTTACCCGTTGCAGCTTTCATCAAGTTTAGCTTCATCCAATCACGGCAGATTACTGGAGCACGTGATCAAAAGAGTGATGGCGGAGCACAACTTTATAGTGAAATATGGTAAAGAGAATGCACTTTATTTTGTAAATGTGAATATATAAATTATTGTCCTTTAGCTTTTTACCTCGCTAAATATGAGATATGTTTGGTTAAAAAATATATTTGAATACTGCGGCTGGAAATTAGCAAGTTTAGAACAAAAATGTGATCACGAACTTGGCTTTCGATCACTTCGATTGGAAATATTGCCGATCGATGTTGGCAATAGTAAAAATAAACTTAAAGACTTTTTTTTTTTTTTTTATAAACAAAAAACGTATGCACACTGAACAAATAAAAATAAAATTTGTATACTGAGCAGAGGAGGCAGGAGGGGGGAAAGCAGAAAAGACTCTTTACTGCCTTGCCAGTCCAGTGTGAACGGGGCATAACCAGGATCATTTCTGGCAGAAACTTTCAATAGAAAACTGTGTGATGACCTAAGTGATGTCCTCTCTTTCACACAAAATAAAAATTTCGGACACTCGACTCATGAAGGTGAAAAGGCCAAGAAAAGAAAATTGGTGTGGAAGCACTAATAGTTGTGTTCACACTTAAATAGAATAATTCACAATTGAATACAAAAATTCTATATGATGATCGATAAGGAATGAATGAATTGTGTACAGTGTGCAGTCAAAGCCGACACAATCTAAACTGTTTAGATAGTGTTGGCTTTGGTGTAGTGTAGTAATGTGGTGCAAAAATGCCAAATTACAATAAGGGGTGGCACTTGGGCAGCACTTTTGCTGTCTCATCCTTTTGAGTTTCTGCCATGTGGGATGTCTTCAGGAGCAGAAAGTAAAAAAATCAGAAAAAAAAGCCCTGGCTTCTGCTTTGTTTTCTGCTTGTGAAAACCACGCTTTACCCTTCTTTTGTATCTAAATGCAATATAGACCCATCTCTTATTTCTTTACTGTATGTGAATAGGTCCTAAGCATATCTTGAAATTGACTATACCAATTAATGTAATTTTTAAATTAAATTTTAGCATTTTAGTTTGATTGTCACAAATATTTTAAATATTGTTTTATATTCATTAGGGAACTGAAATAAACACCACTTCTCCACAGTAAAAAATTATTCAATAACCTGTATATGTATTTCAAAGCAAAACAATCTGACATTCTAAGACTTTGGAATAATCAAAGAAAATCATAGCATGCTATGCCTTCTGATTCAGCTCTATCGAGTTCTAAGTCTTATCTGCCAGTGCATGAGCTTTAGAAAACTTGTGCCACATGAAAACAATGCAGCGTGGCACATTCTAATTTTGTACATGACCATATAATAATGAAGTACTTAAAACAAAATTAGTGGCATGCGTGCAGCATTCCTGGCTAAACTGTTTTAGAGTGCCCCTCGTATGCATAGCCTATGTTTGTTTTGAGATTATTAAAAAATAGCATTAATTTAGTTATTCGACGTTGCCTTGTAAACTGTGGTGTTGAACTATTGAGCCTGTGCTTATCTTTTTTTATGCAATTTTGAATCTTTTGTTGTTTAAATGTTTAATTTTCCTATTTTATTTTAAGGGTGGCAACCAAGTAGTTAGCCATTTGCAAAGAAGTTACAGCCTAGGGCATTTGGAAATAGATGATAACAGACCTCGATTAAGGACTGATGAACCTGTATCTCATCTAAATGAGGATCATTCAGGTGATGGAATATTTTAAGAAAAAAAAGAAAAAAGGTGCTGAAATAATTCATAAAAAATTTTTATTTATCATTTTATTCATTTTTAAATCTGTTCATTAACATTGGTTCTTAACTTTATCAACATTTGATTGGTTTCTGCTTTAGTTTTTTTGTTTCCAAGATTTTAACAAAAACTTGAAATAAATAATTATTATAATAATACAGAATTTATTTTGCCATTGAACATGTCATTTTAGAAAAACTTTCTTGGGCAAACAATAAATAATTCTAGATACAGTAATAATGAATAATGAATTGTTGCTTAACATCATAGCTCCAAACCATGTATAGGCAGGATTATTGAAGTCTAGCATTCAAATTTGTATTTTAAATTTTGATTTCTAAAAAAAAAAAAATTGAATATTTTTTAGCTCGAGCATCTGAGCACTGATTAATTTTTTTTTAAGATGTACAATGGTTGATTGAAAAGTAATGCCTCCATGGCTGTAACTTTGAACATTGTTGTAGTAAACCTTTGTGATTTTCATGACATACTATGTTTGGGAAAATTGTCTTTATGAGTAAATAATGTAGCAATAAAATAGTTAATATATTTATTCATACCTTGATGATATCATCCATAGGCTCATTAGTCACCCAATGTAGGACGACTATTTGTCGTCTTGGTCCTTTATACGGATGGCCTTTGTTAAAAATTGTAAAAAACTTTAAATTTACATGGATCTGACTATAAGTGGTCATTTTCCGATCTGAGTAAATTTATTCACTGCTTGCTTTGAAGCCTCTTTGCAAACTGTTTTGCCCATTTGATGCGATAATTCTGTCTTTTTTTTTTTTGCTACGCATAGCAGAATGTAGTTCCTTCCAGTGGGTAATACCAACTAACAATGATTTATAAAGTCATCGATAATAAATAACAAAAGGGTCATTCCATATCAAGTGGCTTAATGGTCCCCATTTATTCATCTCCAATTTTGATCAAATTTAAAACTCACAACTGCAAAATTTTGACTTTCTGGACTTAATTTCTGAGGAGTTGGGACCCCTTAAAAACATATGGTACAAAAATGTTGTGACTGCTTTACAAAACAAATTGCCAAGTTAGCCGAAACTTGTAGGAAATATAGTAAAACGGTCCCCTGAAATTTTGGGAGCTTGCGTAACTTTTTGTTGTTAACGCGTCCCAACATTTTTGTTAGTTCGTTAGTTTTGTCTAGAATTGATTTGCAATTTTTAAAGTATTATAGCTCAAAATTATCTTCACCAATTCCCTTTAACATCTACATAAAGAGCAACTGCTGGTTTAATTTTGGTGCTCTTTTAAGGACCAAACAAGATTAAACAGAGTATAAAAAAAACAGACTTTATTGAAACTTTCACTATCGCCTAGCGATTTTGATGAAACTTGGATTTATCCCTAAGTTGAAAGATACTTAATCCAATAAAAAAATATTGCAAATCGATTTCTAGTTTCTGAGAAGTACATGGACAAACATGCATACATACACACACTTATGAAATTTGGCATACTTGTTAAGAAGCCCACATAGACTAACATATATGAATATTGTTCAATTCCAACAATATTACATACAAATAAATGAGATATGGGTATAGATATAGCAATAATGGAAAACTTTAATAAGAGCCTACGCGTTTCGACTCTTTATTAAAGTTTTCCATTATTGCTATATCTAGACCCATATCTCATTTATTCTAAGCAATATTAGACCCATACATGGATATTTTACGTAATATTACATACACACACATAGAATTGATAACCTCCTTTTTTTGAAGTCTGTTACAAAAGCTAGAAATAATGTAATTGTGTGAATATGAACTATTATATATTTTTTGTGAACAATGTTGACAGTTCTAACTTGAGTTGGTCTATGGTGGCAACCCTATTGCCAAGAGGTCATGGCCGATAGCCAGGCAAGTTCAGCCACAGGTGGCTGGGTTTCAAAGCCTCAGAACAAGTAGGGGAGGGGGGAGGTGAAGATTGTTGCCCATCCAGTAACTAGCTGTGCCTGATGTTGCTTAACTTACAGAAGTTGTGCGTTTTAGTGAAAGCCCACCAGGCCAAGGTCTCCCCCTATTATGATGAAATAATTCAAATGCCTCATCCAGAATTTCATGTATTATGTTGTCATAATAAGAACAAATGATATGGCAAATTTTTATGCTACCTGTATTGCATAAATTAAATACCTGTACTATTGAAAAAATATAAACTTTTCTATTTTAATGTCACTGTATTACCAATGGAGCAAGAATGGCTAAAAAATGTTTAATAATTTGCACAAACAATTACATTATTTCAAGCTCATTTTTTGGTCCTTATATGTAAAGACACCAAAATTAAACCAGCCCACTCTGATAGAGAAAAATCTGCTTTCTATTGGTGTTAAAAAAGAGAATTAAGATAATTTTGAGCTATAACGCTTTAAAAATAAACTGCATTTCATGTGACAAATTTTGATGGTATGTTCAAATGCTGATGTCTTGCAAAGAATTTGGATTCGGGTGCTACAAGTGTAAACTACTTAACAACAACCAGTTTTTCTCTAGAACTACAAAGCAAAAATCTTTAAATATATTTTGTTCAGGAGTTTTGGCAACCTGAAGTTCAGACCAACTTTTTATCACAGAATTTTGTCAAGAATTTGCATCCTTGCTGCACATAAACTAATGAAACTAAACTAACAAAAGTATTGGCATGTGTTAACAACAAATTTTTGCAAACCGTCAAAATTTCAGGGTCTTGGTTTAACTACTTTTCCTACAAGTTTCAGCTAAATTTGGCAGCTTGTTTCGTAAAGCTGTCAAGACATTTTTCTACCCTTGTTTTAAGGGGTCTCAGCTTTTCAGGAATTAGTTCAGGAAGCTAAAATTTTGCAGTTGCTAATTTCAAAAGCATAGATACTCTATATTTGATCAAGTTTTGAAATAGTCGAATGGGGTCCATTTTAAAAACAAAGCCAGTTGACATGGAATAATAAAAGTTGAAGGGAGAATATGCTGTAGGTAAGGTGTTGTACTAGGGGCGTTCAAATTTGATCTGGACTTTTTTTGTAAATTTCATTGTTGCAAAAATCTAAATTTCATTGTTGGGATGGCAACTACTACCTGTCATACAAATGCAGCACCTCTTATCCAGTTGTCATGACAGCCGATTGAACAAAACGGCGGACAGCGATGTGTCGACCAAAGTGGAACAACGAATAATCATAAAGTTTCTCCACAGGGAAGATATGAAAGCATCTGAAATTCATCAGAGACTTCAAATACGGTTCAGAGTCATGTTTGTCTCGATCATCCGTCTTTGCTTGGTGCCAAAAGTTTGAAGGAGGGCAAGAATCCACTTGCAATGAACTTCATAAGGCAAAGCCAGCATCTGCTGTCAATGATAGCATTACCCTACAAACAAATGAGCTGATAAGGGGCGACAGGCAGATTCATTCCGAGAATTGCCTTCAGTACTGAACATCAGCACTAGTAGTGTAGAGATCATCCACGATAAGCTGAAATTCAACAAGATCTGTGCCAGATGGCTCCCTAAGCAACTCTCCGAGGATCACAAAACCACCCAGGTAGAAATGTTCCATGCAGCTACAGCAATATGACAGGGAAGGTGACAGCTTCCTAAGGTGTGTTGTGACAACAGACGAGACATGATGAATTCATTACCATACTCCTGAAAGCAAATGTGTGATCGTAAAGTGGCGACACAGTGATTCTCCATGACCCAAGAAATTCAAGATGACACTGTCAGCAACAAAAGTGATAGCAACTATATTCTGGGACATTAAGGATATCATTTGTCAAATTTTCTGGAAGAATGTCCAACCATAAATGCACCCTGCTACTGTGCCATTTTGAGGACTCCCTGATTTTTTTTTTTTTTTTTTGATTTTTTTTTTTCTAGTTTCCTGATTTTATAAAGTAAAGCCCAGGTCAAATTTGAACTCTCCTCATAATCACTATAAATGCCTTGGAACACCAAGAATCATTGTGTACAGCTGTGACTTTACGGTGATTACAAGATGGCTGCATGATATGAAAATACGGATTCCACCTAATGTACAGGGTGGACCAAAAAAACTCCACTGAAAATTTCTAAGTCCCAGGACAATAGGTTTAATCAACAATAGGTGTGCTATGAATGGGTGACAAATACAGTAACAGTTGAATAAACCTATTGTCCTGGGACTTAAAAATTTTCAGTGGAAATTTTTTTTTTGGTCCACCCTATATGAATGGAAAGAAGAAAGTTGTAGCTACCGTAATTTACGGTAATAATGCCACAGCGTTGGATAAGCCGCATTGATAAAAACTTTTTTTTTAATAATCAGTTACGCTGCAGCGATAGTTAAGCTGCACCCCCCCCCCTCTTTATAATAGACATATAAAAGTAAATCGAATTGGCTTAATTTAAGAGAAACCTTCAAAATCGGAATGAAAAACAAAATTCAAACATTCTTCTTCATTTTCTTTATTTTCACCATTATCATCAGCAATAGTTTTGTATGGTCAACAAGCAGCTCTGTAATGTACAATCATGACAACGATTTCAGAAAACTGATACTGCTTCGATGTGATGCAGTTGCATTCTGTCCTGATGAAAATCAAACGTAATGAACGCATAATATACATTATACCTTAATTTTCCTGTATATACAATGTACAGTTGCTTATATATTACATTTATTCACTTTTCATTTGAATTTCCCGTCGCCACTTTGTCACATCGAAACAATGTTGAAGTTGCCCTTCTCAATATGGAAGTTACATTTGTATTTTTTTTTTTTTTTTGGCGACGGCAAATTCAAATGAAAAGTCGTATAATGAACTTCAAACGAAATCAGCGTATAATATACATCACAGGATTTTAATTACCCTGTATTTACAATGTATAGTTCATTATACAGGGTGTTTTTTGGGAGATGATAGAAGAGGTCCTTAGAAGTATTTTTTGTCATATGAACATGGGGTCCCCGCAGCTCCGTTTACTTACAATACTGCATTGAACAATCAAATGACACTGGGACGCAGTGTGCGTTAGTAGGCCTAGATTATTTTATTTTTAACAATTAACACAAGCACTAATCGTATTTTACAAAGGGGTTGGAAACCATGGAATCTCTTTGACGAAGTTTGTCCTAAGACTTTTCAACAAACAAGCACGTGCACCTTGACATTTCTTTGCAAACAATTACTTTAAAAGTTATTACAGTAGATTGCTTGTGTAACAGGTCCAGGGAGTATGTGGGCCACTGCAAACGCTTGATATCCTCACTCAAGAATATCCGACTCCATGTTTGCTCTTGGTAGATGTGTGGCAAAGGAATCCCCCTCCCAGAACATTGTAGGAACTGACAACTGCATTACAGGAAGAATGGGATAAGATCCCGGCTGCTCCTCTCAACAGCCTGGTGGGAAGTATGCAAAACATGCATTGCGGTTCGAGGAGGCACTACTCACTATTAAGGGTCTCTTATTCCAAACTGGTGACAAACTACCAACTTTTTCTTTAGTCACTCATTGATGCTGCATGATACCTCTTCTGCTTTTGCCATTGTTACTTTCCTTAGTTCAAATTCCATGCTATTTTGTGTTCACAAAGTCACTCTAATACGTCTACTGAAGTTTTGGTAACGTTTATTTCTTGGGACAGTATTTGACAAAAATGTTGCTGTTCCTTAGCAATTCTCAAGCAGTGTAAAGCATTCGGTGGATTCCCAAAATTTTCCAAGAAAAAAAAATTCTTGAAGTTTTTTCCAATGTGCAGTTTATAAATACCTGAATTGTAGAGTAAGATTCTAATTCCCAGGATTTTTTTTTTTGTTTTGTTTTTTATTCCTGTAGTATTAGTTTTTGTTTTCTAAGATAGTAATTAATCTATTTATTGGTTAAATACTACTTTTGCTCCTTTTTTCTCTAGAATTTTCTTGATCTGGTAACTCCTGTAAAATGATATACAGATTATTTTGCTTTTGTCAATTTTTTTTCTCTTTATTTTGTTCTTTGTTTTTGTTTATGTTGCTAATTCGAAAATAATTACCCTTTCGAAAATAATTTCCCTTTCTTGGTACCCGATAATTATTCAAAGGTATTTTTCGTAATAAAATATTGATTTAATTCAAAATTCTTAAATTGATATGCACTTTTACTCTTGACTAATGTATTATGAAGCCAAAAAAATAGAATTTTCATTTTAATACTTAATTGTTTACTACTATATTAAAAAATCATTTCAGTTTTTAATTTTAAACCTTCTTGAAATTGAGACATAATGAATAGAATTAGAAAGTGTGATTACTTGCGTAGTTTTCTGGCACATTCACAAGATGTCACTGCGTGCGTTATTGACCAGTGAATCGCAGGTTTTCGGCACGTTATAAAACTATCATCACTCATAAATACTGAAACAATAAAATATACGACAGAAACTTAACACAAAATGTTATTTCACACATCTGCCATCTCACCTGATTTTAGCATTGGTTACTGCATGAGTGATCACACTTTCTAAATTTATTAGTTAGGTTGAGGGTTATTTTCTGTTTACTTGTTATTGTAGCTTGTATGGTTGCTTTTATATAGCATGCCTTCAATTCAAGTGAGTTTTCTAAGCCTGTTTGTATTATTAAATGAAGTCTCTTAAGATACATTTATTGATATTTTGCAGTTACACCAGAGTTTACAGTTACTTTCTGCAGACTTTATTTCTGTATAAAGAACGATATACAGAGTGGACAATAAATAAGTCAGGTACTATTTTAATGAAAAGTATTGAAATTATGAATAATTTAATAACACAATAGAAGATGGTGATACTTGTAATTGGATGTCTGCTAGAATCATTAGTAAGATTCTGCATGTTAACCATCAGGATCTCTGCATATTTAAATGGGTATTTTCCATTAGTTTTTGCCATGTTACATTATAGCAAATCAGCATATGCTACACTGCTTAAAACTCCTTAAAGGTAAATTCTATGGTCACATGCAACTTACTTAACACGAAAGATAAAGCTACCATTAATCACTTAGCAGGTATAAAAATTTTAAATTCGAACTCAAAATTAATAGAATATGCGAAGTTTTTTTCATTTTCCCCTCGAGATGCATGTCATTTTTCCAATGGTTGTGACGTTGCAACTTAACCATGAATGTGAAGGAACTTTGGAATCATGAATACAGTGCCTATTAATTTGTGTATTTACACACCCAAATACAAAACAATTTGAATGCATTCTGATGGTAAATTGATTAGCGAAATCTTGTGATATGTGAAGTATTCATTCAAGGCTAGAATCAAAAGTGCTCCTCTCGGTGACCAGATTCCTAGTAGGTTCTTGTGGCAGAAATGACATTGTATTGCACGAATTTTCTCAGAGGACTGGAGAGTAAATTTTCTATATTCCAGTGCATTTTTCTTAATGAAACATTAAGTTAAATAAAAAAATTGTGATTGAGATATATTTTATTTCCCATGATTAATGTTAGGATTTAAAAATTATAAGCCAAATAAAACCTCTTGTCTGTATTGTGGACAAGGTTTTATTTGGTTTATGATGTTTATCCAGTGTTTGGTTGGTTTCTTTTTCAAAAATTAGTCAAATTTTTCTGTAGAATTTACCTTTAATTCATGTAGCGTCTATAAATAAGTGGGTTTTTTTTACGCAAATTAATTTCTGTACTACGATGTCTTTGGGAAATCAATGCTATGTGCTGTTGCATGAAGAGACATTGATGGATATTCATTGAAGGCTCAAATCCTAATATTCATCTTAAGGGGTCTGCAAAAGAAAACTTATAAGTTGAACTGCTTTCATTAAAATAGTTCCTTACTGTGTCCACCTTTATATTTCTTTTATGAATTCAAAACATTGTCACACGCTATTAATTTTTTTAGCAGATGTACTTTTAAAGAAAATTTACAGAGTTGTTTGGGAATCTTTCCCTACACACTATTTTGAAATCGGTGAGAAAAAATTAATATACAGTCAAACCTCGTTATTAAGATTTCTAAGGCGACCAGAATTTTGAACGTATTATCCAGGATTCGTTTAATCCAGGAATAAAAAGAAATCCTCACTGGTGCAGTGTCATGAATCAAGCCTGAGACTAGATTTAAAAAATTATTGCTGTTCATTTATTTCAGAAAAAGTACTAGATTATTGTAGTTTGTTTACAGGATAGAATATAACTTTTTGTAATTGCATTGTTCACAAAAATATATAAAGATATGGTAGGAAATGTTCCACTTTGCTTCTGGTCTTAGTTATTCAGTATTTTTAATTTGCTTTCTAAGCTTGATGGTGGAATATTAATTACTTTGGCCAAATATTTTTTCCTGTGTGTTAATATTTTTGCCTCTGTATTAATGCATGAATAATGCATGTGTTTAAATACAGTCAGAAAATGTCTTATGCATTCGTAGAATGATGTGTTTGGTCTTCATTGCCTTTCCAGATAATCGGAATTTGATTAAAAACTCTTTTCACTGAATTGCAATAAACATATCAAGTAATTTAACTTTCTGGGGATAGTCACATTTTTGCATCGTAATATCCAGGATTTCATTAAATAAAAAGAAAAACTTTTTATGTAGAGATAGCATTCATGGGGACTGGACCAGGGATAAAATCGTATAAAACAAGAAATCTTAACAATGAGGTCTGACTGTATGAAGAGAATTTTCAGGGTTATTTGTAAACTATATGGATTATTTCGTACTTTGCATCATTTTTCCAAAAGTTCTCATATTCAGCGTTTTTGCTTTTTGTTTCTCCAGATCATGCTGATACGGGTGCTGATGAGGAATCTTTTCCATTAGATGATCTATCTGAGAACCAGAGTAATATTGACTTGCAAGGTGAAGATTTCAGCGAGTCGGAAGTGACAATTCAGAGGCAGCCTATCACACAAGCCAGCCGTGGGCGCAGGTACACACCCTTTACAGAAACTAATCCTAATCCTTTGCTTTGTTTTTGAGAAGAAATAGTGTTGTACTTAAGAAAACTGTATAATGAGAAACAAGATAGTCAAAGAAATGATGCATATGCAATGGGAAGAAAGGAGAAAGGAACAAGGAATCTTACATTTAAGTTTGTATTTAGTGATCTCCATAATTAAAATTCAAAATGTTAGGATTTAAAAAAAAATAAAATAAAAAAAATAGACAAAAAAAAGAAAAAAGATGGAAACTGAAAGAAAAAAATAAATAAAAATTATCACAAAATTCACTGTAAATATAGGGAAAAAAAATTAAATAAATTTTTAAAAGTTACAAAAGTTTTTGTTATTGAAGTGTTGTTAATACGATTATTAATTTTACTTTAATGTATGAGGGTTGCCCAAACGAAAAATGGACACTGTCTTAATATGTAATACCTTTATTTGAAACTTCAAAGTAATCATGTTTGTTGAGGCTTTGGTCCCTTTTGGTTGTTTTTTTGATAGTCTTTCACTGCATCCTTCACATTTTTGTCTGAATTGAAATGTTTCCTTTGCAATTTCTTCTTGAGGACCCCCAGGATGTGATAATCACCTGGTGACAAGTCTGGCCTATAGGCAGGATGTTCCAAAAGCTCCCACTGGAATTTCTGTAACATCATGGTTTCATGGAAGATGTGGGGGTGGACATTGTCGTTCAGAAGGATCGTCTGTTGTAAGAGAAAACCTGAGTGTTTGTTTTTGATCGATTGCAGAAGTTTCATGAGTACTGCAGTACTGCAGAATTGATGGTACATTTCTTTGGCAGAAAATCATCAGCAGTGGTCCAAGTTGGTTAAAGTAAAAGGTTACCATCGCCTACCTGGACGCATTGATTTTTTTTTTTTTTTACACTTCTAGTGTTTGTTGTTACACACGAACAGATGAAGTTACAATTTATGCACTTCAATATGTTTCTGGAATCTTCCCCTTCACTAGAGCGCTGTTGTCGCTGCTGTAGTTATGATGCTGTGGGATGGATCCACTTTTCATTTGAGCAATTCTTATATATTGTTTCTTTCAGGGGAATATTTTATCTGAATACTATGTAGGAATACCTTGATAATGGTTAAACCCAAAATGCTGATAAACTTTCTGGCATACATGTTAATGCTATTTAATACGCTAAAATGAAATTACACCAATTGAATAAAGCATTAATATTTATACATACATTACAATCAGAAGAAAAGAAAAATGACTTAGCAGATTGGAAATCGTTTGTATTAAATAATTTAGACATTGCTATTTATGTTTGGCTATAAATCTTCTGCGAGATTGGTAATGAAGCTCATAGCTCATTCCATTTATTCTCTAATTTCTGTAGATATAAAATGTAAAGCTCACATTAAAGTATAGTTAAGCTAAATATTCAATGTTGAATCGTATTACAAGAGGATTTCCTAGTAGTCCATTCACATTGGAGGAGAACGATTATGATGGGATCTCAGGCTCTTAGAGAAAATTGTATACAGACCTAAATCAACTTGTGCCCTTTTCGACTTTCTTTTAAAGATATTAATAAAAGCAATAGAACTCAACATCACTTAATTTATCCTAATTGAAGTCTGTCTCTGTGAATATATTTAAAAGCATAAAAAAACCACCTAAAAACCACTATTGAAGTGGAAAATCATATAAAATACATTTGAAAATATGTACACATTATTTATTAAAACTGATAAAAGCTAAGATGATTAAATAAGGAAACCACCAATTTATACATCAAGAATTTAATGACCTTGATGTACATTGTGTGTGTGTGTGTGCGTGCGTGTCATCTCTTGTGGGAATCGTTTGTTGGTTTCTTTCTTTAGTTTCTTAATGCTGTGGTCAGATTTTAACTTACTGTGCCATTATTTAGGATTCTGCTCATTAAAATGTTTTTATTTTAATGTATATAGGGTGTATTAAAATTCCTCATCAAAATATATTCCAGTTCATAGCGTACAATATACTCCAGTTCATATAATTCCTTGCTGCTTCATAGCGTACATTCACTCAATACTCAAATTCCTCTCATACATGCTGGAGCAAGTCTGGTATCACTTCATTGATGCCATTTTGAAGCCATCTAATGCTTTGAACTGTTTGGGCTTCAGTTCCTAAAGTTTGGCGAAAATCGCTCAGCACAGTAATTAAGGACTTGTACTCTTGAAGCAAAGGATGCAAAAGGCTTTGTGATGCGAGGTTGCCGTGTAGGACATAAGCTGATGGAGCTTGCTACGCATTTCAGATGCACCTAGGAGAGCTCTGGTGTTAGTGAAACGAAACTTGACGATCCCCTCTTTCCAATGGAATGCAGATCATTAATTTTGTGTGTGCAATCATAATTCTTAAGAATATCATGTGAAGACATGAAAGATTTTGTCTTAAGACCCAAGCAACAGCTGGGATGAACACAAAATAAAATCTTGCAAACATTCCAAGAAGGAGGTTTAGCTGTGATGCAGAAGTACAATTATTAATGTATCATCAGCAATTGAACAATCTTACCTCAACAAATGGTTGCATGTGCATGCTCATGTCAACAGTGTTTAAAAGATAAACAGAAAAGTAACATTTTATTCATTGTTGATTCCTCACTATATCACACGCAATGTTTTTGACGTTCTTAACAGTCACTAACAGAAAATGTGCAATTGAATTGAAGGGGTCCATGAAAGAGTTTGATAAGTTGATACAGCAGAGCCTTGATGATATTGTCAAAAATAGAATTTGAAAAGGGTAATCTGTTTTCAGATTACCATGCAAATGGCGACATACTGGATAAAAGTACAAACCAAACGTGTATTCTTATAAATAGCTTTTGCTAAAGCTCTTAATAAATGAAATGTGGAAGATTAATTTAGAATTTCAAGTTTTTTTCCAAGTTAAATTAAATTTATATAAACAAATTAAGAATGAAATTCTTCAGTCTCTATTAGAATGCTGCCTAAAGATATATTCCATGCCCTAATGAACATTACCTAGTAACTAATTTATGCTTTTTAAGTTTTTAAATCTCAAACTTTACTGTATATACTCTTCTATAAGTAGAGACTTTTTCCAAGCGATGACCTTTAAATGTCAAATTACTTATTCATGGATCACAGCTTGAATTAAAAAAATGAGGTGACATCAATATCACTACTTATTCTTTTACAGGTATAGATAGATATCAGTTAAAATTCTTCTAGAGGTCATTTGTGGGAAGGGGGGGGGGGGGGGAATCTCGACTCGTACACGAGTACAGACAAATTTCAGGAAATTGCATTTTTCTGAAACGTTCCTGAATGTACGTGCTTGTTAACTGCTTTTACTTTGTCACACATATTGAAATGTTGAATTTGCTTTCTAGGTTTGCTGCTTTCTTCCTTTATTGTAAAAATTGATTTGAAGCCTTGATTTGTACAGATTGTTTGTTTACTCATAGTCATGTGCATGGAATGAGATTACTAATACTGTATTTCTAACATGTATAACACTATTTCATTTCAGAAATAACATTCACTTTTACTTAGTGTTAAAAAGTTTATGAAAATTTTGTGTAATTGACATATTTTTCTAAGACTAAATCGGTATATTATCGTTCAACTGTGGTATAATTGTTGATAAATCATACTTGTAAGTAAAACAAACTTTTATTTGTAGCAGTGATTTTTACTTATCAGCCAAGCCTTTGATAGCAGTAGCATATGAGGATGATTCTGTTTGTACAGATTAGGTCAATAATGCAGAGCACCTTTAGGATCAAAATTCTATAGCTATTAGAAGACTATAGGAATAAAATTATTACATTTAATGGAGAAATTTTATGATTCATAATGCTGGAGAATAAGCTGCATTGCCTTCAACCCTTTGAGCAGTGACAATGCACCATGGGCACATTTATTCTAAATTTCACTTATTTGCATCAACACTGATAGTGCTTCTGATCTCCTTTTCTAAGATTTAAATGCTGAAAACACTCAAATCATGCTAATCACATAATTCATTTTCTCAATAAGTAGACATGGAAAAATTACCCAGGACACGTTTTTGAATTTACAGCTGGATGTGTTCATTAAAATTTTTTATCAAAAGCGGTCACTTAACAAATGGTTACTATTAGTTTTGGCATGGAATTCAGAAGCAAAGCTCTAACAGTTTCCTATTCTAGCTCGTAGCACCAGTTTCTTTGCAGCGGGATGGAGTGCTACTGCAGTAACCATGGTGATGCCTAATGGCCTCATTCTGCTTTTTCCCAACCTCCCACTTGCGGTATCTAGACAATGTTGCACGAGCGATTCTTCCCACCCTCTTTCCTATCCAGTTTCCAATATCAAGTTGTATTTATTTTTTTTATTGGATTGGAAATTTTGAATGAAAATAAACTGAAAGCAGATACAGATGAATAAGTCATTTTTTTTTTATTTTCCATTTAACCAGGAACACATAATTGAAGAATATATAAAGTGGTTATGAAAAGCAGAAACCAATAAAGAGAACATTACATTTAATAAAATAATAGAAATGAAATATAAGTTTTTTTTCCTTTAAAAACAAAGTGAAAAAACTTTCAACAACTTTAACAATTTCAGTACCGTAGTTCTATTGATTAGTAATTTTTTTTAATTTCCTTGTTACAGCACAGTAGATTCCTTTTTAAACGTTTTGCCATGTGTTCTTCCTGGTCTCGCCTTTGCAAAATGCTGTAGTTCAAAACGCTAACAGTTGCTCTTACTATGGTGACTAATTATATACAGTAAATTCCCGTTAACATAAATTTCAAAATAACGTTCAAATTTAAAGTCCTATTCTTTTAATGTTAAAAAGTTTCGGTTTAACGTACCTCAATTTAATGTACATTTCAGATTAATGTTCTAATTTATAGTTCCCTAGGTAAGCTAACCCCTCATTACAACAGTCTTAGGTCGAAAGCCTAGCTTTAATTGTTAAACTACTTGAACAGCCAGTGATAATTTATAAAGATAATTTATTTCACTGAACACATAACTTCAGGGAAGTTAAGCAACATCAGGCACGGCTAGTCACTGGATGGGCGACCATCATTGAGACACGATCTTCACTGTTTGATAGTGCCAAAATTAGCCCCCTGCACTAATTTAAGGGGGTGGGTTGGGGGCCAACTTTGAAATTTCAAATGGGAACCCCCAAATTTTTTTTTTTTTTTTTTTTTTTTCTCTCCTTCAGATTCCGGTTCTACAGAAAAAATTTAATTAATTTTACCCCCAAATTTTTTTAAAGTCTTTTGTAGATGGCATTGTAATTGCATTGATATTGATGAGCTGAAAGAGAAGATTCGCAAAGTTTCCAATGCATAGTGCCAGCGATGGGCAATACTTCGAATAAAATATTTATCGTTATCATATAATAAACGTTTATTTTCTATTCAAAAATTTCGATACAGCAGCATCTACAAAAGATTTTAAAATATTTTGGTAAAATTAATGTAACTTTTTCCGTAGAATCTGAATCTGTAAGAGGTGCAGGGGGGATAATTTTTGCACCGTTAAATAGCTTTCAAAAAAATATTTGACACTTTCTTTTTTTGACAAGACTTGTATTTTTCGAAATATTAGACCATTCTGGGGCTTATTTTTCACAAATTATATCTTTTGTACTTAAAATATACATCACTCTAAATGTGCTTCACTATATGTATTATTGTGTTTTTCTATGTAACCGTATACGTATTGAACACAAGCAGTATTATGTATTATAGGTAGCTTTCATGGCCAAACTAATCCCTCCCCAAGTTTCAGATTAACGTACACTTCAGAATAATGTTCAAAATTCCAGTTCCCTTGGAGTACGTTAAAACGAGGGTTTTTTCTGTATACTGCAATTATCAGTATATAATATCTAAGTTTTTTTGCATGATTTTGGAAACATTTCCTGTATTGAATAAGTTGGTAAACTTTACTTCATATAGAGGTAGAAAAATTTATTCACATTTATACGAGGCCTGTGAGAAAAGTATCCGACCTTTTTTTTTTTTTTTTGTGAAAACCTGATGGATTTGGATCGTGCGTGCTTACATGAGCCGACCTTGAACCTTTGTGCGTATGCGGGAATTTTTTCCCGCCTCTCAATAGCGTCAGTTGCTGGCAATCGGCATTAGAGGGAGGTAGTGTGTTGTGCTCTCGTTGGTTTTTGATTTTGAGGCTTTCGGTGACGATGCTATGGTCGTACCCGTACACCCAGGACTCTTCACCAGTGATTATGGTGTTCATGAAGTCGGGGTCACTGTTTGCGGAGGCCAGCATGTCCTGTGAGACGTCAACATGAAGTTGCTTTTGCTCCGCCGTCAGCAGCTTCGGCACGAATTTCACCGCCACTCTCTTCATGGCCAAATCTTCGGTCAGAATGGAATATGCCGAAAACGTACTGATGCCCACCTCTTCCGCAACTTCTCGGATAGTCACACGACGGTCACGCATCACCACAGCGTTCACTTTGGCAATGACCTGGTCATTTCGGCATGCTGATGGCTGACCGGATGTACCAGTCCTTAATCTGTGTGATGCCCATAGCATTGTCACCGAAAGCAGTCTGAATCTTCCGGATGGTTTCCACCTGGCTGTCGCCCAGTTTCTGGCAAAATTTGATGCAGTAACACTGCTCCAGTCGTTCCGTCAGTTTCCTTCAAATCAAAAACCGACGAGAGCACAACACACTACCTGCCTCTAATGCCGATTGCCAGCAATTGACGCTATTGAGAGGCGGGAAAAAATTCACGCATACGTACAAAGGTTCAAGGTCAGCTCATGCAAGCGCACGCGATCCAAATCCATCGGGTTTTCGCAAAAAAAAAGTAAGGTCGGATACTTTTCTCACAGGCCTCGTATAAGTCCCTCAAAATTGGAATTAACCGTATTTGAGCATCTTCTACTGGCATGGTTTTCCCTGCATTCCTGAGGAATATAGAAAACTATTATTGGTGGGAACATGACGAGCAAGTGGCTGATGAGAGAAGCTCTTAACATCTCATGATAGGTCATGCTTAGTTTCTGGTTTCGAATCTGTACCACTCCAACCGCTAGAGGTTTTATATCATTAGGCAACTGAGTGGGGCAACAAGGAAACTAGGGAGCTTTGCTACTGTCTACCGTGGTTTTAGTTCTTTAGCCTTTGTTTAGCACACAAACTGCTATACTATTATTCACTATTATATTCTAGTATTTCTTTGAAAATGGATTCAACTTCTGGCATTAGAAAGAAGAGTTACCATAGAACAGTTACTGAAACTATTTCAGACATTGATGAAAGAGATGATTTCGATGCCAGTGAGAGCGACGAGAGTGGTCTTTCATTTTCATTATAGTGATATTTTTAAATTTTTGGATAATTATGCTTATTTATGTCGCCAATTTTACTGTATTTATAACGCTAAATATGAATATCATTGTTGAGATGAAACTGAAAAAATACATAAGATTACCTTGGAACCTCATTAGCATGATGTAATCATTTTTTTAAATAAATTAGGAGTTAAAAACGAATATATGATCAAAATTCATTTCTAGAAACATTTATTTTGTGAAAAATAATTTATTAAAAACTTCGTAAAATTTTTAAAACTTCAAACTAAATAAAATTCAAAAAATTATGAAATTATAGTGCCCGGCACGAAAGAAAAAGGAAATTGGCGCATGTGCAAATGAATAAAACTTGTTCAACCAAGGAAATGAGGTTTGACTTATACCTGGCATCAGTAGTAAGTAATGCCCTGATTCCTGACAGTTTCTGATTGAACAAGTTTTATTCATTTGCACATGTGCCAGTTTCCTTTTTCTTTCATGCCTGGCATTATAAATGTTTGATAGTAATGAAAAAAATAAAAATATTTAATTTAAATTTTTTTTTTATTAAATACTATAAATAACGTAAAATTTTTGTAGATAATTAAGATTATTTATATGAATTTCTTCCTAACTGCCTTACGTTTGGGTGCACTTATCTGACTGTGAAAGGGTTAATAAGCTATAAATTCTTAATAAAAATGGTAAATAAAGTGATGAAGTGCAAGTTAAAACTGATAACTTCCAGTTTTCTGGTATAAACAGGGTGATTTATAAGTCCCTGGGATTTTGTAGAACAGCAACTATGACAAACTGCGGAAACTCCTCACTGGATAAAGAATCTCTTGAAGCTTGCATTCATAATAAGCACTGTGAGGTAATTCTAGATTTAGCTGCTGGAGGTCAGTCATAATGAAAATATGGTGTTCATGGGTTAACACCAAGCTTTTTGCACGATTTCTAGCATCCAGATTTTTTCCCTTACGAGGTTACCTCAAGGATCATGTTACGCTTTTTCAAACTCTTGTCTAGTTGCCAGCAACTGTGGTTGCGAACAATTAGAAACTATAAGAAACCAAAGACTGGAGACCGAATAGGTAAACCATGACCTTTATTATTACAGACCTGTTTTAATGGCAGATTTCCATTTTGTTTGGGGACACGAGTCTCTTAATTTTGCCACAGGAGCTATTATGGTGCTGTTTAACCTCCCTCTCGGATTGTTTACAACAAATGAAGAAATACGGATTGTTGAACCCCAAGATGGAAACAATGAAGGTTACATTGTTGCTTTGAGTAAGATGATCGGGTGACTTTTCAGTGACATTAAAAACAAAAAGTATTCATTTCATTAACCATAATTAGATTTTTTTATTTGCAATTTAACTCAATTTTTAAAATAAATCTACTCAAGAAAAATTTTTTTTTAGTTTTGTTTGCACAATATTATGCTTATATCAGCTGGTAAAGAGAGAGGGGTTAAACAGCACCATGGCGAAATTGACACTCCAAAAGCAACAATGGAAGTTAGTCAGTAAAATGGTCTTTAATAGTAAAGGTCCTGGATAAACTAATAGCCATCACTGTTCGTATCGCTCATTTGTTCTTGCATTCCTATCGATGTGCAGCATTGTGCCAGCTACCTCTCAAGATGGAAATAGAGGATGTAGTTGCAGTAGCTATATTATTAAATACAAAATGGGAAAGGAAAAAAAAATATCAGGTGACCCCCTATTACAAAGAACATGAAAATAAAGGCATGCTCCAAATATTTTTGGAGGTCTTGCAAAAACGTGACAACAAATTAAAATGAAATGAGACAAAGGGGATAATAACAAGGTCCAAGAAAAGCGAGGCTTCATGCGTAATGCTAAATACTCTTGCGGACCTATTTTCATAAATATTTGTAACGTGGAAAATCAAGGCATGTGGACTTGTGAAGTCGCATCGTTAGCAATCCTTTGTCAGCTGTGATTATTTTAAAGAGAGTAAAAAACTCCATCGAGAAGGGGTGGTTGCTCGCATAGTGTGTAGACGTCAACAGAAACCAGCCACCCCAGCAGTTGCTCAACTTCCCAGTCACCAAACGCGTTGCCGGAAGTATGTGCGTAAACGATAACTATTCTAGTTATGTCTCGAGGTTGCTGGCAAGCAGTCGACAGTGCGTAAAAGGCCTTACCATACCTTTTCCGTGTAATTTAGCCCAATGTGCGAGAGAATGTGGGATGCAGGGAATATTTCTATGGCAGAAATTTGAATACAGGATTGATGTCTGCCGCTCACAAATGGACATATGGAGCACATACTCTAAAAGAAGTATAAAACTTGGAGAGATTCCATTGATATGAGCATTTCCACATTCCATCATTAAAAAAGGGAAAACCCCTAATACCAGTTTTCTTTTTACCCCCCCCCCCCCTTATATTAACTCTCTTGGAGCTTATGAGATGGTACGGAACCTGTCAGTCGAATTTTGAAGCACTCCGCTTTTTTCATTCGCTCTTAAATTTTGCATACAGTTTGTTACTTACTTTTGTCTTTCAGATGGATACCTGGTATCCGAAATACTTATTCGGTATTTCAATTTTATTCTTTGTGAATTAGGATTTTTCCTTTTTTGGTTGTTTCATTCCACAATATTTGCTTAATTTTTGTTATGTCTATCATGGTCACTGTTCTATTGACTTCTGAAACCCCAGAGGAACTTACGAATCACCATTATTGAGTATGAAAGAGTTTGCTATAATTTTTAATGTCTATGAAAAGGGGGAGGGAGCCTGCTAGTGAAATTGATTTTTATATATGTATAATGTTAATCATGGCAAATTCTATAAACTGGGAAAGCATAGGTCCCAATAGTTCTAAATTAGAGAGGTCTGAGTGTATTACATGTTGGTTTGCATGTTCAAATAATTGGAATAGCAGAGCTGCCAACTCTCCCGATAATGACGGGAGACTCACGATATATCTACCATTTCCCGCCTCCCGATACAAAAATGTCAATTATTAATAAATATCCCGAAAGTTAATTGAAGTTGTAAAATTAAAAATTCGATTGAAAGATTCTCTTTTAGAACTTGAAATTTAGTTGAAAAATATCCGCCATTTATCTTTGCCATGATTCACTACATTGAAATTACGTCACAAGAGCGCTACTATCTTTTCTGGATTGTCACAAGGGCGCTACGGTCTTTACTGGATCGTCTTTTCATTGAACACGAAAATTTATTTCTACACTACGATGCGAATAAAAAAAATACACAATCAATAATGAGTTATATCATTACTGTTAAAATTCTTCTATTAATAAAACTAGAATTTAATGAGGTTGTCTCCCAGTTTATTTATACTGATGTTAAATAAATACTATATAATAAAAATATAGGTTAAATTTATTTAAGCATTTTAATTCACTACAGATTTAATTAATATTATTCTTCTGTAGATAATTTGATACTATGCAAATTTTATTATCAAGTGTGATTTGCATAATTCCTTTTGGAAAATAGAATCTCCTGCCAGTGACTTCTTTGAGGTTGGCAGCTCTGGAATAGGCATTAATAAAGAAGCAAGTATAAATCTGTGGTACTGTATTTAAATAGTGGCAAAGAAATCAGGACATCAGTCTCAAATTGACAATTAATTATGCAGATGCATATTTCAGCGAAAGATCCAATACATCACTAATGTTTTGCAGCTGAAATGTGCATCAGTGGTAATAAATTGTCAATGTGGAAGTGGTGTCACAACTGGGATAGATTTATGGGATTGATGAAGATGAAGTAACTTATTTTTGGGTTTATAATTTATGGTGTTTGTGCAAATTTAATAGCTAATAAATTAATCTTACATTGTTGTGTAGAAATTGTGAACTTTAAGAATATTGTCTGTTTTAAGTCTTGACTTGTTTTGTATTTATATTTTAACCCAGTTTGTGATATTGTTTAAATGTAAATTTTTGCTTGCATGTTTAATACATATGAAAATGTTTGGAATGACTACTATTTCTCTAACCTTACTAATAATGTGCGTGTTTCTTTTTCATTTTCCCCTGAATCGATGATGCCCACTTTTAAAATTTGCATGTTTGATGGCTGTACAGTCGCAAAACTGATGCTCCCAGTTCTGGTTATAGTAGTACGGAAAACCTTACCTCCGTGCCTCCTTCTGGAGATCATGTGGGCCTCCGCCAAGGCACTCGTGCTAAAGGGGGTCGATCAGGCCACGCCTCTCACATATCACATCAACAAGGACCAAGCAAGCGTGGTCTTCAAGCAGAGGTAGGTTAAGTGTTTGTGCTAGATTGCAAATGCATTTTTGACAATTTTGAAATACTAATCAGTTCAAAGAAAACAACCTAGAAATTTAACCAAAATTCATTTTTTGTAATTAAATACAAATGATTGTTTGCAAGCTTCCATTATCTATTGGATATAGGGTTAGTTAGAATCCTTTTTTTATTCTAACGGCTTAATAGTAACAACATGTGCCTTTCTTTTTCGCTTTGGTTGTCGTACATTCACACGCTTTTTTCTTCACCTAAGTTACTTTCTTGCAAAGTATTTTTTAAATTTCATAATTTTGTTTTTATCTTTATTTTAAGTAATTATAGTTTGTGTTGTGAAAGATCTCATTAACAGTTTGATTTTTTTAAGGTTGGTTCGAGCGCGACTCTGCCAAGAGCTGCCAAACGTTCAACACGTCGAAAAAATGCAACGCTCAGCTGAATGTAGATTTTGCAGCGAGCCTCTCCTCTGCACAGATGCTCTGGTTAACTCTCAGGGTGTCACTCGTTCCCAGTCAGCAATGCTCAAGACCTGTGAATAATTAAAATTAAAAGGGAATAAACGAATCATGCGCACACAATAAAGCAGTCATTTGCATGTGCATCAGGTTCCAATACAATCCGATGATGTGGCTCAGTATTTTTTTTCACAACACTAAGCTGACGTTTTAATTTAGTCAGTTACTGTAGTCCCTGTATAAAAGAGCATTAATTGCTGTCGATATTTGCTAAACCTCTTGAACAACAAGCAATTGTGCAGGCTTTTATTTGCTTTTAGGAGTCATTTTTAAGGGTTTTAGTTTATTTTATTTTATTTTTTAAGTTGTAAACAGTATTGATCTAATTTGCCAAAAACATCTAAAAAAAAAAATAAATCCTTCATAATACAATAAATGATAAAACATTCCTTTTAATATTTGTTTCCACTCCCATCCTTACCCTATATGCATTTTAACTTCATTGAAAAGTAAAAATTGAAACATAAATAAATACATTAAAAAAAACAAAAAACAGTTTAACGGAAAAGTAAAAACTACGCAAAATTGTCAGTTTTACTTATAAAGTTATTTTCATTATTAAGTTAACAAAATCAAGGTTAACAATCACCAAGGAATAAAAACTGAATATTCTTTTTAGTTCATGCTAAGAGGAGTAGACTATTGTTCTTGCTTTCAGATTGTCAGACACAATTTACATTGCAAATGCCAGTGATAAATTTATTTACACCTTTTGCAAAAGCCTTTTACGATGGTTTTTAAATAGTTTTTAGAATAATTTTTCCTTGCCGTCCATTTACCGACAAAGCCTCTCCTCAAGAAGTCTGTCAAGACGGCATTATAAAAGGGCATTAGCAAAATTAATAGAATTCAAGATGCCATGATGTTCTTCCTAGAAGCCAATAGCAATATTTCTTAAGTTTTAATTGACAAAACTACTTTTTATTTTGCCAACTTTTAAAGGTTTAATTTATTAATACTTTTTATTTAAGTTGTTAATGTTTACTTTCATTTCTGAACTTGTTCCTGGTTTTATTTAAATATGAGAATGTTTGCAAACTCAGTGTGAATTCTTTCTTTTCCACTTAGCCTTGATAAAAGGCTAAATGTTTGCATGCCATTCCATTCAGTGTACATAGCAATTTTATTTTGGTTTTTAAGAAGTGAAACTGTGTAATATATACCATCTTCCACAAGAAAAATTTACAGATTTGCAAGGGGGCCTATGAACAATTTACAGCGTTTATCTTTGAATAAATATGCTTATTTGGTCGTTTTAGATTTTTATTTTATTCTAGTTTATTTTGGATTGTTTAAATGAAGCATTGTCATTAAAAAATGAAATCTTCACAAACAAATATCTGTAAAAATAATAAGTAAATAAAAATAAATAATATCCTTGTTTTAATGTCAAATATATATGATGAATATTTGTGCTTGTTGTTTTTACTATTTTATAATCTTAGATGTGTTTTTTTTTCTTTACTTTTTACAAATAAATTTTCATTTTTAAAAAAGTTAGTTTTTTTTATATGTTGTGAAATTTATTTATTTATTTAATTAATTTTATGGGGAGGGGGGGGAGAAATTGACTTTTTTTTTTTTTTTTTTTTTTTTTACCGCAAAAAACAGGGCGCCCCATAAATCTATTTGAATTGTCTGGCGCTTTTAAAATGGCAAAATCCGAGATATACTGCTTGATGTACGTTTTATGAAGAACAAATAGTTTCTGCAAAAAATTCATAATTTTGGAAATTGTGTACCCTACTGAATGTAGTTTATCTCCAGGTGGCCCATATTGCCCTCTCTGAAAGAGTATACATAGTCAAATAAAACTCAAAATACTGCTTTCTGTCTGTTTTCTATTCCTCTTTTACGTTTTTGGTGTCGATAACCATTGGATCCATTTGAAATATAACCTAGCAGGGGTTCAGCCTACTGAGGCTTTGGTCTTCAAAACTTGTTAGTAAAGAGACAAAACGAAACATCCATGTCTCTGGAATTCGAGCATACAACCAACACTACTCAAAGCCTGATCGCGAAAATGTCATACATTGTTACATCATCTTGCGAAGTCATAATTTAAGGCTTATTATTGGTAAAATACGATTAAACACGACTCCGTAAAATTGGTAGAGACTTTACAACACAACAAAGGGAGAACAGAGTTTCCGACTAGTTTCGCCATTTATTCCCGGCTTTATCAAGGATAAAGATGGGAATAAATGGCGAAACTAGTCGGAAACTCTGTTCCCCCTTCGTTGTGTTGTAAAGTCTCTACCAATTTTATCGATAGAAACAGCACTATGAACCCCTTACTGAACGATTGTACGACTCCGTATGATATCATTTGGTGGTGTAAATACAACTCGCTGGTCTCGAGAGCAACAAGCTTTGCCCTTTAGCACTCTGCCAATATCTGAAATCATTAAAAGATTTATTTAATCTTTCGAGTTTTTGTTGCCTTCAAAATGGGGGCCATTTGATGTGATACTAATGGCAACGAATAATCCATCGTCGAACAAGATATGGCCTTAACAGTATGGCCTTCAGCATCTTATGCTAATTTTGTTTTGGGGGGCTCTGAATGTCTTCTACGAAGTGATAATTTGAGTTTGGGGAACAGGAAAAAATCACAGGGTAATATCTGTGAATACGGTGCTTGGTCGATGACGTTCGTTGAGTTTTTGGTCAAAGCTTCCCATACAAGTCGACTGTGCATTATGGTGCAAAATCCAAGAAAAGTTTTTTCACAAATGTGGCATTTTCCAGTGCTTCAGCACAAGAAATTTCGTTTAATTCATGTGACAAAGGAGTTGCGGAAGCATAATTGGAAAACTGAGTATCGAAGAAAGGTTAAAAGGCTGGGAAATATGTATAATGTATATTACGGAAATACCATTTTGAATTTGAAGGACTATTGTTCGGACCCAGACTACGTTGGTAGGAAGGATCATAAAAATAAGATCGGTAGGGAGTTATGTAGGACAAATTATAGGGCGTCTGTTTTTCCCAAAAACTATTGTGGATTGGAATAATCTCCCTGAAAGTACTTTCTTGTTCGGTAATAAGTGTGAAACTTTTAAAAATAAATGTTTGGAGCAGGAGGGCAACCCACATGCAGTCACCTAATGTGATTTTAATTGTATATGTGCTAATTACTTTGTAGCTGCACATTATCTTTAGAATTTAGAATTTAAGGCAAACCAAATAACAAACCGAGAGGTGTTAAAAATAAACCTGATTGACTCTAGAAAGTCAAGATCGTCAATTTGACGGTAGCACGATTAAAAATGTAATTTTTTTTTTCTATTTTCTCTATCAGTGACAACTCAATGACTTCCTGATATATGGTTCTATACCATCGCTGAAAAAATGAGTAGCTCGATGAAATTATTTTTCGAGATACCTTGAGTTATACCTATAAAGACCACTGCCGTCAATTTGACAGTATTTGAATCTGTGCATGACTTGTAAAAATCTCTTAATTTATGACATATAGTTGGGGGGGGGGGGGGGGGTTTGTTATACTATTTATGCTATCCAAATATGATTTATGTTCATAAGGGTTTCGGCTTCTCTTAGAAACAGTTAATCTGATGGTACTGAATTAGTTTAGAAATAGAACAAGAACTAGCTTGACTCCAGGGCCGTAGCCAGCAAATAAATAAAGTGGGGGTTCTTTTTTCCCATAATCGTGGACTTTTTTATATATTAACTAATCAAACTTTAATAAAAAAAACTCTATTTTCTTTTATTTCATTTCATAAGTGGTTAATAGTATTTTAACAATACTTTTTGTGCATACATTTTTAATGATGATTTTGTTCAACTTGCATAAATAATAACCACATATATTGTACATCATATTATATTTAAGGCAAATTATCGGCCTGAATAAAAATTTTCACCTGTAATAAGGCATCTTCAACTGGCTGACAGTGTGCCACATATACGTGATATAATGTATACTTGTTTTTTATTTGTGTAAAATAATGATACATCGGTAATTTCTTAGATGATTTTATTCTTTTGAATAAGGAAAAATGATAATTCACGTGACATTTAAAAGTGATGTAAATCTCATTTTTCTAGGATGGAGATTGGCAAATAAATCAACAATTTTATTCACATCAAATTTCTTATAATTGATATGAATTAAAGCCAGAGCAGAGTCTGTCTTCACTCAGACTTTCTCAGACAAGGGTGGAGTCGTCGTATCCACTGAATGCTCTTTCACATTCACATGAAGTTACTGGTAAAGGACAAACATATTCTAATAAAGAATGTAAATTAGGAAATAACATTTCATCACAGTTAGCTAAGGTTGATGAACAAGAAGTTGGCAATTTTTCAATTTCTACTGTTGACCATTTTTTTCCAACGTAAAAAACTCTTGACAAACAATTTCAGGAGAATCAATTACTAAATGGCTAAAAGTTTGGGCATCCTCTAGACTGAAAGTGATGTTTTTGTCAGTATTACAAACTTGGGGGACACGTTTTAACAAAGACAATGACTGCAATGATATATATGAAAACTGAGTTGTTAGTTCTTGTATAATGTGATCAAGAAATGGAACCATCAAACTTTTTAAATAGTAATCTTCGGTAGAAACAGAAGGTGCATTTGACGGGTGTAGGACGTTTCCCTCTTAGACATTTACCCCATCGGACATTCACCCCAGTGACGTTTCCCCCAGAGCCTTAACTGAAGAGTGGACACTTACCTCCACTATTTATCGCCAGATCACAGTCGTTCTAGTTTTAAATTTATACTGAAATAGGTATCGGAAATCGTCTTAAGTAATATAAATGGCGAATGTTAAGAAACCACAACAAAACAGCTTTTGAGAAATTAAACTTAAACCTTTATTAAGTAAAAAATCTATCTATATATATAAAGAAGGATGTTTGTGGGTCTGTGTGTACGTTTTTTATACAAATCTAAAGTTTTATTCCGATCTTAATAAAATTTCGCATACATGACCTTCAAAGTATGAGGAAGGTCACTGTCTACCTCAGATTTCGGAAAAATAATATCGATAAAAAATCGATATTCATGGTTATGGCAAGGCTTATTAATGAGAAATATCTCATGACCAACAATGCAAGGCAAAGTTTGTGCAAGTGTAATTATCCCGGGCAACGCCGGGTACCTCTTCTAGTTAAAAATAATACTAGAGTAAAAAAAACAAAAAAAAAAAAAAAACTCGAAAATAATAACAAAAATATTTGGAGCTCAGTTCAGTCTAATGGCATGACCTAGCCCATTTAAAAATTGTGGCAACGTCTTCCTCTTCTCCACATAATCTTGGCACAGGGTCTTAAGCCGTTCCTGTTGGTCCCTCGTGGAATGTTTTATTCTTTTCTGTGGAGGCTGTCCGCGAGCTTCCTTGAGAAGAGCAGCCTCTACTAAACTTTGGTCTTTTCGGATATTCTCAATTGCCTTCCAAATGGTCGGATGGGCATGCCCCACCAAATGATTGAATGAACGATTCCAGCTCTCGCACAAATTATTAGTGCGGTCCCCGCCGTCGAGTGTGGCTTGGTGAACATTCCACAGCCGCGGCGGAAACAAAGATGGAATCGTTCTGATATACAGCGTCGTAGTAGTGCCGTCGAGGCGAGCTGGAGGCTGGATTTGGCGATAAGTACTGCAGAAATACTCCAGCAGCTCTTGGAGGCCTTCAATGTCGGGGACATTTTGCCGCAGATGCTCCATTCCATTGGAAACGTCATGTATTGGCAAGAAAGCCAACCCATCTAACATACCGCAAAAGTGCCTAACTCTCTCAGTCATGATCGTTGTTGAGTCCAGACTGAATCCTAACTCCTGGCAATGGTTTAGTACTGCAGTTAGCAGCTCTTCATATGTGTTGACTCTTCCCAGAAAGAAATGCATATAAACACGTTACTGCTGACTGTCCAAGTGGTGCCCGGATGACATACATTTGTTGAAATAATTTTGGTGCCGCTACAAAAGTACCATCCATGAACCACATGGAGGAGCGTCCCAGATGTTCCAGTCCTTGGTCCGTTGCGAACGCTACGATTCTATTTGTGGAATCAGGCCCGTTATCATATATTAGAAAAGGTTTATAATTCGGTGCACCCGTTGTCTTCTACTCACCGCTAATGTGTCCAAGGTCCCGCAGTGATGGTGGATCCTTCGGCATTGCTCCCTGTTGCACCCTTCGAATATTGCGCTTTAGTCTATCCATTCGTCCGATGGCACAACGCACTTCAACTGGCTGCTCACATATAGCATTTGCAATTATCTCCTGAGGCCTCGACCTGCTGGTCGAAGAAGCTGTTTTCATAGTGTTCTTTACCTTAGCTGCCTCTATCTTGTGTGGGTTAGGGTCATGAGAATGTTCTGTCACTTTAAGCAAGGATGTAATTTCCAAATCTGTATATGCTATACCGCTGCACTCCAGTCCCCATCTCTGACTACACTCCCAACGTATTTTGGCTTTTGAAGAACTTTTCTTTGTATACATATATCCGCCGACACAGAGTTTGACTCCTCCTTTAGTGTTCTTGATGATCTCCATAGATAGATTGCACACTGGACTAGATCGTAGGTGATAAATTGTAAGGCTTTATATTATGAACTGACAATCGACAATCGAACAGTGCAGGTAAAACGAAACGAGTGGTCCGAAAGCAACGCTTTCACTGCCATACTCGTCCAGAAAGTAACCACGGGAAGTACACTGAACTAGGCAAGAAGCCAGATGAAACCTAGTTAAGTCATCCAGAGGATAAGATGGAGTCCTTTCCTATCAGGACGATAGTGTTGATTGTTGATTGACGAGGGACAAGGGACACGAGGAGCTAGGAGATCCAATATTCGGGAAATATCGCCTTTTGGATGTCGTCGAAATTGATGTCCAGGAGGTGACGTGCCTGCGATGTCTAAGAAGGCTTCTGAAGGTAAGCGGGTGCTCAAGAATACCTGCAACCAGAGGATTGGGATGGTCCTTCATCTTCGGAAGCAGCTTTTTCATCAATTCCTGGACGTGATTTCCAATGGGAGGTATCTCAAAATCGTCGGCAATAGAAGTATTTGTTGCAACTCTCCTGTCAAGTTGAGCAATGGTCCTCAAGGTAACGTTTTGGAATGTTTGGAGGTCCTTCCATCTGGACTTACATATTGTGGCCCAGGCAGGCATACCATATAACAGAATGGTCTGGATTACCATTTTATATAGCAAAAGTTTGCTATCTATTCCAAGAGCGCTGTTTCGCCCCAGGAGGGCGACCAGGCTGAACTTTGCCTTCTTAGCCTTATTGATAGCATAGGAGACGTGGTCACCCCAATTTAGCTTGGCATCTATCACCACTCCGAGGTATTTGTAATTCTTCACCCATTCGAGCTCTCTACCCGAAAGAAGGAGAGGCTTCGGGGGTTTCCGAAGTTTCTTGGTAATAAACATAGCTTTGCACTTGTCGACGTTTAGTTTGAGTCTCCACTTAGCAAACCATTTCTCGCACTTATGTAAGGCATTCTGCAATCGAGATATGACATGAGCGGGAACGCGAGCAGTGGTCATGATGGACGCGTCGTCAGCGAACAGATACAGCTTGCATTTTGTAAATGTTGGGAAGTCATGGATGAAAAAGTTGAAGAGTGCAGGGCCAAGAACAGAACCCTGGGGAACACCAGCTTTGACGTCACACGGGTTTGACAAGGAGCAGCCAACCTTTACTCGAAATATCCTGTTCGACAGAAAGGATCTAATCAAGGCAATAAGATCGTCCGGAAATCCACAAGTAATCATTTTGTGTATTAGGCCTTCGTGCCAAACCTGATCAAAAGCTTTTCGGACATCCAAAAACACAAGACCACCATATTTAGCGCAGTTAAGAGGAGTGTTTAAATCTGCAACAAGCCTCCAGATCTGGAGTTGGCAGGAGTGACCTGGTCGAAAGCCGAATTGCTCTTCACGAACAAGATTGTTAGCCACACAGAAGTCGTTAAATCTCTTAAGAATGATGCGTTCAAACACTTTTGATAGCATAGGTAACAAGCTTATAGGCCTATAGCTGACAGGGATAGCAGGGTTTAGCAGTCATTCATGGCCCTGGTAATAGTCGCAACAACATTAGGAGGTAAGTTCATGAGAGTGCTATTAGTGATGGAATCGATACCTGCTGCTTTCCTGCTTTTAAGATGCTTGATGACATCGGAGATTTCCTGAACACCAATAGTGTCCTCACAGGTAGAAATACGATGAGTGAGCTCGTATGCGATACATCCATCGTTTACAAGACGAATATTTGGGAAATTATCCGGGTTGTTCTTACCAGGAGTGGTAAATTGTTTAATCAGGGATTCGGCGATCAGTTGCGCTTTATCTTGATCGCCCGTGACAGCATTGCCATTTGCGGTAAGCAGCGGTGGTAAGTTGATGGGTCTGTTTCCTTTTAGAGCCCTTACAGTACCCCAGAGTGAGTTGTCCTGGACTGACAGGGACTTTAGCTTTTCGCTCCATCTTTGATTACGTAATGATTTAACCTCTTCCTGTACCTTGCGAGCTAGCCTGTTGTATTTCGTCTTGAAGAAGGGAAGTCGTTTACGCTGCCATAACCTTCCATAGGAATTTCTTTCAAGTATGAGACGCCTGATGTAAGTAGGGAGGTCGAGATGTTCAGGACGCTTTCGATCAGTAGTGAAAGTGCTGGAAGCTGTAGCATCATTGATAACACGAGTAATAGAACTGATATTTGCATTAATATCCTCGTTGTCAATAACCTCCTTATATGGAATGCTGTTTTCTCTAAGGATATCCCTGAAGAGTTTCCAGTCTTGTTTGGAGCGAAGCGCAATCTTAACATCGATGTTCAAGCCCTCAAAGATAAGCATCACTGGACGGTGGTCAGAGGATAAGTCGTCGACTGTGAAAATATTATAGGGCTTAAAGAATCCTTTAAGAACTACAACGTCCAGCACGTCGCTGACAGGAGAATGGTCGCAGTAATACGTGTCATCAAGGGATCCAGCAACAAAGGTGTCAATCTCGTTTAGAGTATATCCATAGAGGATATTGCCATTTTGGTTGGAGCATTTGGAATTCCATGCAGGGTGCTTAGCATTAAAGTCTCCCGCCATAACCACTGGAACGGGCCCAGACAGCAGCTCATCAAGCTCGCACGGTCCAAGCTTATGCCTAGGAGAATTATACAGAGAGGTGAATTTAATTTCACCTGCGTCGGCGTCATTTATTATCACGGAAACAGCTTCCATTCCTACATAATTTGGAGTGACAGTCTCACGATGATCAATGCCATCTTTGACAATGATAGCTGCTCCACCAAATGCTTGACTGGCGTTGTTACCCAGAGGTCGATCCTTTCGATAAACATGATAACCCGGCAAGTTAAAAGCTTGAGTTGATTTCAGGTGCGTCTCACACACGAAAGCTATGTCAATATTCCAATTAATGATGAAATTGTAATATTCGATGCGCTTCCGATAGATTCCCCTGGCGTTCCATATATTGCAACGAAGCTTTCCGTGGGTAATTGTTCTGTAGTGGTGTCTGTCCATGGTCAGTTCTTGATTTCGTGGGACGCAACCTGTGGCAGTACGCTGCCACTTCCCTTACAGAGATTAAGAAGGTTACCCAGACTCCTATAAATGCTACGCAATTGGATTGGATCGACCGCATCTGAATGAGAAGAGCTGGATGCGACTGAAGCATAGGTTCTGCCATCAATTACTTTAGTGCTTTTGATCCTTTTGACTTGGGGATATTTCGGACACTTGGTGTAACTTGAAGTATGCTGACCATCACAACGAATACATTTAGGGGGGGTCTTTACCCTTTACATTAGCACAGTCCCTCGACTGATGGTCACCTGCGCACTTGTTGCATCTAGGCGATTCGGTGCAACCTTGGGAGACGTGCCCAAAACGTAAACAGTTGTAACACTGTAAGGGCCTTTTGTTGCCTCTAAATAATTCTACAGTAACAGCAAGAGGACCGACACGCTTTAAACTCAAAAAGGACTTATTATGCTCAGTGTTTTGGAGTAAAACCAACACCAGTGGCATTTCAACGGAACCATTTGCCTTTTTCTACCTGATTGCCTTTTCTGGGTAATAATTTGCCTTCCTGAGGTCATTACAAAAGTCTTCTAGATCATACGTTGTGTCAACATTTCGGACAACATATTTCAGCAGCTTTTCTGATTTGAGCTGATGATGCTGGATTTTTAGCACATCGTTATTCTTTAATCCAGATACCAGAATTTTGTGCGTGTCCTCATCAAGACACTTAATTTTAATGGTGTCCTTACGACCAGTGTGGCAGATGATTTTATCTAAAGACACATGTTTTGTGATTTCCTCTAGAATTTCCTTGATTGGTTTTCCGTGATGACGAATAATAATCGGAGGAATGTAAATAACTCCCTTTCCATGGGTGGCATTGCTTTGGGAATAACCAAGCTTGGCTTTGTTACCTCGTATGGCTACAGAAACACCATTTTTGATATCGACAGTAGACTGAATGTTGTCTATCCTAACACCACCTTTGTTTCTTTTATTCTGCGCAATACGCCAGTTACCTCCATCACTGTCAGCAGAATCATTTTCGTGCCTTCTTTTGACGCTAGTTCGTAGTGAGGAGTTTCCTTCGTCGACTGCTTCCAGGCAAGTAGAAACATCTTCATTATTATGTGTTGCATCAGGATTTACCACTATCATGGGCGAATCAGAAGTAATGGGAAAACCCATAAACTCCTTGATAATATTGCCAAGGTTAGCAAAGCCATTGGCAGTCTCTAAACTAGCACTCTGAATATCACTTTTTAAACTATCAATTTTGCTACCAAGTTCCTTAGACAGCGCTTCCACTCTTGATTCTAACTCTAAATATTTGCTGTTCAGTTCAGTACGTATTTATGAACTGACAATCGACAATCGAACAGTGTAGTGTATCGGTATTCGTGTGGAACTTGAAGCATAGCTTCCATAATGTCACCCTTCATAATCATATTCCAAGGGAAATAGACTGAACTAGAAAAGAAGCCTGATGTACCCACAATGGTCATCCAAAGTATGAAAGAAAATTGCCTCCTCTTGCTGGAGGAAAATTTGATTGACGACTGTCTAGACTAGAAGCAGACCACTAGTATTAGATAAAACACGACCTATGAAGTCCAATAATCTGGAAATAAGACATTATCAATGTCTTCAAAATTAATATCAAGTATATGCCTTGGATCACGATATCTCTTTCTATGTATAGGATGATTTAAAATGCCCGAGACTAGCTCGTTGCTATGATATTCTATATTGGGCAGCATGGATTCCATGAGCCCTTGAACGTATTTGCCAATATGAGTCATGTTGAAGTCATTATAAATGGAGGAATTGCGAACAATTCTCCGATCTTTTTGCGCAATAGTCCTAAGGGTAACGTTTTGGAACGTTTGCAGTTCTTTCCACCTAGTCTTACATATTGTGGCCCAGACGGGCATACCATACGTCAAGATGGTCCGAACAATGACCTTATAGAGTAGGCGTTTATTATCAATGTTTAGAGCACTATTCCGGCCCAGCAGAGCAATCAAGCTAAACTTGGCTCTCTTGGCCTTATTCAACGCATAAGTTGCGTGGGGAGTCCAGGTAAGTTTAGAGTCAATGACAACACCAAGATATTTATAAGTTTCAACCCAGTCCAGTTTTTTGCCATATAGTGTTAGAGAATCTAATGATCTCTTTCTCTTCTTGGAGACAAACATCACCTTGCATTTGTCTACATTCAATTTTAGCCTCCACTTGCTAAACCAGCTTTCACACTCCTTTAGAGCCTTCTGTAGCCACGAGACTACTACGGCTGGTTGACGAGCACAGGTCAGTATAGCAGCGTCATCTGCGTAAAAAAAGAGCTTACATTTGGAAGGACTTGGAAAGTCTCGCATAAAGTAATTGAATAATACTGGCCCCAGGACTGAACCCTGTGGGACACCAGCTTTTACTTCATACATTGGAGATAGACTATCTCCAACTCTGGCCTGAAAGAACCGGTTGGAGAGAAACGAGTGTATCAGAGTAATTATATCTTGAAGAAATCCATCCATAATCATTTTAAAAATAAGACCATCGTGCCAGACTTGGTCGAAGGCTTTGTGTACATCGAGGAAAACGACCCCACAATACATAGAGATTAAGGGGCTCATTGATATCCGCTGCGAGCCTCCATGTTTGGAGTTGGCAGGAATGGTTTGAGCGAAAGCCAAATTGTTCATCGCGGATGAGATCATTGGCATCACAGTACTCAATGAATCTCTTGAGAATTGTTTTTTCCAGGATTTTGGAGATTGATGGTAACAAGCTGATGGGCCTGTAGCTAACAGGATTTGCAGGATTTTGTCCTGGTTTAGAAATGCTTAAGACAACTGATTGCTTCCAAGCATCCGGGAAGTAAGTGTTCTTCCAGCAGTCGTTAATCACTTTTGCAATATCTTGAATTGTATTTTCAGGTAAATTTTTCAAAGCACTGTTCTTAATAGAGTCTTTACCTGGAGCTTTTTTCGTTTTTAAATTTTTAATGATGCTTTGGACTTCATTTACATCAATGCTATGTTTTGGGAATTCATTGCCGTGAATATTATAGAAGCCAGTTATGCAGGATTTTACTTTCTCAGACATATCAAGTCCATTTTATGAACTGACAATCGACAATCGAACAGTGAAGCGTACATTCGTTAGGATGGGACGAAAGCAGCGCTTTCACAAAGGTCATCTAACCAGAATAAACTCCAAAGGAAATACACTGAGGTAGTCAAGAAGCCTAACCAACCCAAGCGGTCTTCCATATTATACAAAAAAGAAAGTAAGATTGACGATTGTCAGAAACAAAAAACAAACGAAACCATGCATGGAACCAGCATATGTCCTATGCTCTGAACAAAGCGAAGAGGGCTAAATACAGTATCATAGCTCTTATGGGTCGCAACAGCGCCCTCAGCATTGACAACAAGCTACTTCTGTACAAATCGATTATCCGGACCATACTCCTCTATGGCATGCCTGCGTGGGCGACTATCTGTAAAAGCAGATGGAGTGAACTAGTGATGGGCGATACTTTGGTATCGAGTATTGGGTATCGAATATTTGTCAGTTTCGAATCCCAGAGTATCGAATATTTATAATACTCGATACTATTCGATACTGTCGGAATTTTCGTATTCGATACCAAAAAACAGCCAATGAAGATGCAAACTTGCAAAATAAAACAATAAAATTTTGATTATTTTTAAAACTTCGAGCATCTGTTGTTCGAGCATGTGCTGGCATGAGAGGACACCCCAACATTCCGCAAGGTGACAACCTCCAGATATTGGAAGATTATGTCAAAGTTCTTGGTCCATTACATTACGTGACCAAGCAACTGTCTGGGGATAAATACCTTAACAGCAAGCCAGGTGATTTTTTTATTTTATTGTCTACGTAATAACATGGAGAGTATCGTGCCGTTAACGAACTCCGGCACTGAATTGAAGACAAACGTCATGAAACACATGGCAAAGAGATTTTTGGCTCTTGACACCAAAAAACTGTGGGCTGTACCAACTCTCCTAGATCCACGATTTAAAGGAATCCACATTAACGGATCCGACAGAGTAAAACATTAAATACATTAGTGATTGTGTGAAACGCTTAGCGTGCACAAGCACACAGGAAGTAGTTCCGGAGGTGGAAGCTTACACTGAACCTTCCCCATATAATTTTTGGAGTTCGCATCATATGCTACTTAAGTTCCGAGCATCAAATTCTGAAAACCGACATTCAGGTAGTGATGCATCACTCTGTTGCAAAATATTTCAGCTCATCATCAAAGAATCTTGATCTGAATGCTGATCCACTTAAATATTGGAATGATAACAAAGCCAGCTTCCCGGAGTTGTATCGTCTGCACAAAAAAGTTTTTATGCATTCTTGCTACGTCTGTCCCATCAGAGCGTCTGTTTTCTAAAGCTGGTGGAATCATGACCAAAAAAAGAAATAGATTAGCGCCTAAAAGGCTAGAACAGCTAACTATTTTGTCGCAGTTTTCCCAAAATGTTCTCTTTGATTCTTGAGATATTTTGAATTAATAATTTTGTATGTTCCCGAATAAAACAGAAATGTAAATATGATGAAAATGAAAATAAACTTGCAATGGTGAAATATTCAATGCAACTTGGTGTTTTGTTACTTTTTTTGGATTGTTATGTCATTTTACCAAGTATCGAATACCGTGGTATCGAGTACCGATACCGAGAGGTATCGAATACTAGTTTCGAATAAACTCTTAATATTCGATACTGGTATCGAATATCGCCGAACTTGGTATCGCCCATCACTAGAGTGAACTACAGTCATTCCAGAATGTTACCCTGAGGACCATTGCCCAGATGGACAGAAGGACGGTGAAAAACCAATCCATCCACCTCGATTTAAACATGGCCCATATCGGTAAGTTTATACAGGATCTCCTTTTGATTATGATACAGAAGATGAAGACTCACGACAATAAGCTTGTGAAAGGGATACTGGAGAACTCAATGAATATGAACTGGCATACGAAGTATCGTAAACCGAGGCACGTTCTTGACATCAATTTTGAAGATATTAGCAACGTCTCTTTCCCAGACTACTGGAAGATGTGATAATCTTCTTTCTCCTTGTGTTTTTTATTTCGTTTGTATTTTGTTTATGACAATCGTCAATCTTATTTTCTTTTTTGTATAATATGGAAGACCACTTGGGTTGGTTAGGCTTCTTGACTACCTCAGTGTGTTTCATTTGGAGTTTATTCTGGTTGGATGAGCTTTGTGAAAGCGCTGCTTTCGTCCCATCCTAACAAATGTACATTTCACTGTTCGATTGTCGATTGTCATTCTACGGCTACTGAATAATATAGATTATGAGCACTTGAGCAGTCGTGCGTCGATAAAGCGATTTCACGTGCGCGCGCCGATGTCAGTAATGCTTAAAAGATGAACAGAAAGTAACAATGTATTCCTTCTTGACAAATCGATTGTTATATGACATGCCATTAACTTTGTATTCTTTACACTCACTGTTTTAGCACGTGAATTCGACTTGCGGGGTCCACGAAAAATTCTGGAAAGTTCATACGGCCGAATTTCTCAAGCTAAGACTTTAATGGTCATATTTCTGAAAACAGAATTTGAAAAAGTTAATTCGTTTTCAAGTTATCGTGCAAACGGCGGCCGGCCGGATAAACGTACAGACCAAGGGCGCATTCTTATAAGTAGCTTTTATGCTAAAGCTCCTAATAAATAAAACACTTGAGAGTGCAGATCACTTTTATTCTGCATACTGACAGGACATCACATTGAACTACAAAACAAAACTAAAATGATAATACAAGGAATAAGAATAAGAAGAAAGTAACAAATCAATGTCGAGGAAGCCCCTCAAAATGGTTGCCCCCAGCTCCAATGCACTGGTTACATCTTCGGACAACTGAGCTGGCAGCTGCCACAATCGGGTCGGGTGTAATTCTCGACTACAAGCTTGAATGGATGCAATGAGCTCATCTCTGGTGGTGGGTGGATTGCTGTAGACCTCTTGCTGTTTCTAGGAAAATAATCTAAATAAAAGAAAATAGACAAGCGTCGATATCTCACATGCGATCGAAACTAGATGTAATGTTTATAGGATATTTTTTGTTCCATTTGAACCAAACAATGTTCCTAAACAATTATGATGATAATCGACAATCGAACAATGAAGTAAGTGTACATTTGTTCAGGTGGAACGTAAGCAGTGCTTAACGTTTCTCACCCTTCCGGAATAAATTCCACATCAAATACACTGAAATAGGCAAGAAGCCTGACTAAATCAAAACATTATGAAAAAACAAAATAATAAGATTGACGATTGTCAGGAGAGGGGGACGAGGGAGGGTGGTATTACATCTTCCAATAATCTGGGAAGGAAACTTTGCCAATGTCTTCGAAGTTGACGTCAAGAATATTTTTTTCTATATTTTGTATGCCACTTCATTTCCATCCGGTTTTTCAGTATTCCAGCCACCAGGTCATTGTCATAGCTCTTTATCGTCTGCACCATGTTCATCAGAAGATCTTGGACACACTTTCCAATATGAGTCATGTTCAGATCCGAGTGGATATAAAGGTTTTTTACGGTTCTTCTTCCAAGCTGCGCAATGGTCCTCAGTCGTCCCAGAATGTTATCCTGGAGTTCAATCGACAATCGAACAGTGTAGTGTATCGGTATTCGTGTGGAACTTGAAGCATAGCTTCCATAATCTCACCCTTCATAATCATATTCCAAGGGAAATACAGGGTGGTCATAAATTATTAAGCACATTTTGACAGTGAATATTTTATTAACCAAGAAATGTACACACTTCTTGTGAACATCATTGAAAAGTACAACTCAAACAGTTTGTCAGGTGTCACTATCACCACCAGGCGGCAGCAATGTTTGGCGTAGGAACACAAAACGCGAAAATGGCGACCGTGCAGCAGAAAGCAATGTGCGTTCTTTGGTTTCATGAGCAGAAATCCGTGATAGCAGTTCAATGGCAATTCCGCTTGGAATATGGACAACCTGCTCCTGGAAAGGATTCCATAAAGCGGTGGTATCAGCAGTTTAAGGACACTGGAAGCGTAGCCCACAAGAAAGGTGCTGGTAGGCCTACCGTCAGTGAGGAAGTCATTGAGAAGGTGCGAGATGCGCTCCAACGGAGCCCTACGAAGTCAACTCGGCGCGCCAGCTTGGAATTGCAAGTCCCACGATCTACGGTGATGAAAGTGATGCATAAGCGTTTGAAATTGTATGCCTACAAAGTTCAGATTGTTCAGGAACTAAAGCCCGACGATAAACCGCAACGGTTTGCATTCCCGGAGCTCATTCTGCACAAAATTAATGTGGACAACACGTTCTTGGATAAAGTGGCTTTCTCAGATGAGTCAACATTTCATGTTTCCGGGCGTGTGAACAGACACAACTGTCGCATTTGGGGATCAGAGAACCCTCATGAAGTCCGTGAACATGTTAGAGACAGTCCAAAGGTCAATGTGTGGTGCGCGTTGACTGTCAATGAAGTGATTGGACCATTCTTCTTCACAGAGCAGTCGGTGAATAGCATCACGTACCTTGACATGCTGCAATGTTATGCTATACCGCAGCTTGAACAACGACAACCAGATGTTATTTTTCAACAGGATGGTGCACCGCCACACTGGGGAACGATTGTGCGGCGATACCTGGATGAACAATTTCCTGGTCGTTGGATTGGCCGCGGGGGGCCGATTTCATGGCCTCCGCGATCTCCTGACATCACACCACTCGATTTTTTCTTGTGGGGATATGTAAAGGACCGCGTGTACTCCAGCAAAGTGCGTAATCTTGATGAATTGAAGGAAAGGATTGTGGCCGTCATTGCAACAGTGACACCTGAAATGCTGCGGAATACATGGCGTGAAATCGAATATCGAATGGATATTCTGCGAGTAAAAATGCTGTAACTTCGGAATATTACGGAAAAAAACTGTTTGAGTTGTACTTTTCAATGATGTTCACAAGAAGTGTGTACATTTCTTGGTTAATAAAATATTCACTGTCAAAATGTGCTTAATAATTTATGACCACCCTGAAAATACACTGAACTAGAAAAGAAGCCTGATGTACCCACAAAGGTCATCCAAAGTATGAAAGAAAATTGCCTGAACTAGGAGTATATTACATAGTAAGCCACAGAAAAAACGAAAGAATTTATGAAACCCAGTAATCTGGGAAGATGACATTATCAATGTCATCAAAATTGGCATCAAGGATATGTCTTGGATTACGATGCCTTTTTCTATGTAGAGAATGTTTTAGAATGCCAGAGACTAGATCATTATCATGATTTGCCATAATAGGCAGCACGATTTTCATGAGCTCTTGAACATATTTCCCGACATGGGTCATATCGAAATCATTATGAATGGAGTAATTGCGAGCAATTCTCCTATCTAATTGTGCAATAGTCCTTAGGGTAATGTTCTGGAAAGTTTGGAGTTCCTTCCATCTTGTCTTGCAAATCGTAGCCCAGACGAGCATGCCATATAGCAAGATGACACGAACAAATATTTTGTATAACAGTAGTTTGTTATCAACACTGAGGGCACTGTTACGACCCAACAGAGCAATTAAGCTAAACTTTGCTTTTTTGGCCTTGTTCATCGCATAAGTCACATGCATATTCCATGATAGTTTTGAATCAATAACAACGTCACGGTATCTATAATTATCAACCCATTCCAAGTATTTGCCATTTAACTTTAAGGAGTCAAGATTTCTCTTTTTCTTCTTAGTGATAAACATTGCTTTGCATTTGTCTACATTCAGTTTTAATCGCCACTTGCTAAACCAGATTTCACATTCTTTAAGGGCTTTCTGCAAACGACATACAACAACACTAGGCTGGCGTGCCCATGTCAGTATAGCACCATCATCCGCATAAAAATATAGCTTGCAGTAAGAGATTTCAGGGAAGTCACGTATATGGTAATTGAACAGAACTGGCCCCAGCACTGATCCTTGTGGGACACCGCCATTTATCTCACAGGTATCAGATAATTCATCTCCAACCCTGGCCTGAAAAGACCTGTTGGACAGAAACGAGTGAACTAGACTAATTAAATCATGTGGGAAACCATCAGTTATCATTTTATAAATAAGGCCTTCATGCCAGACCTGATCAAATGCTTTATGAACATCTAAGAAGATGACACCGCAATACATCGAAAGATTAAGGGGAGTGTTAACATCCGCTATAAGTCTCCAAACTTGGAGCTGGCAAGAATGTTCCGCCCGAAAACCAAATTGTTCTGCACGGATGAGATTATTGGTTGTGCAGAAATCTCAGAATCTTGTGAGAATTGTTCTCTCCAAGACTTTGGATATAGAAGACAGCAAACTGATGGGCCTGTAGCTTACAGGGTTTGCAGGATTTTGACCGGGCTTAGGGATACTTAGGGCAACAGACTGTTTCCATGTATCCGGAAAGTAACAGTTATCCCAACAATCGTTTATAATTTTAGTGATATCACTACTTACATTTTGCGGTAAGTTTTTAAGGCATTGTTTTTAATAGTGTCTTTACCTGGTGCCTTCTTTTTCTTGAGTTTCTTAAAGCAATTTTGAATCTCAGCTACCTGTATTTTATGTTTGGCCACATGATGGCTATTGTTGTAATACTTTGTTATGCTGCTTTCTACCATTTTGGATATTTCTAGTCCTTCTGGACGATCATCCTTTGGAGTCACAAATTGTTTTTTAAGTGAATCAGCAATAAGCTGTGCTTTGTCTTGGTCATTAGTTATGAAATGTCCATTAGTGTCTAAAAGCGGTGGAATGTTCATGGCCTTTTTGTTTTGTAAGGCTCGAATCATGCACCATATAGAATTGTCCTGGGTTGACAAACTCTTCACCTTCTCATTCCATCTATCGTTACGAAGTTTATTTACTTCCTCATGAACTCTTCTCGTAAGTCGGTTATATTTGGTTTTAAGCCAAGGCTCTCGTGTTCGGTGCCATTGCCTCCTTACCCTGTTTCTTTGATCTATTAGATACTTGATTGCTGGAGTAAGATCGAGATGATCAGGCCGTTTCACGTCTACTGGAGAAGCACAAGCATTGATGGCTTCAGTAATACGTGTAGTGACCCTTTCAACATTTATGTCTATCTCCTCCGTACTATGCACGCCATTGAGTAGATTACTGTCATTTTTGAGAAGATCTCTGAAAAGTTTCCAATCTTGTTTAAGCCCCATTTGTTCTCTGCAGTCAATATTGAGATTTTCAAAATTCAGTGCGACCGGTTTATGATCTGAAGATAAATCATCAACAGTAAAAATATCGAATGGCTTATAGAAGCCTTTCAGCAAAACAATATCAAGGACATCACTTGTAGGTGAGTGGTCACAGTAATATGTGTCGTTTACAGGACCTATCGCAATGATATCAGTTTTGCTCTGTATATATCTATATAATATGATACCGTTCTGATTATGACGTTTGGAGTTCCACTGCGAGTGCTTAGCATTCAAGTCTCCCGCCATTACCACTGGGATACTCCCAGAGAATAGCTCATCGAGCTCGTCAACATCGATCTTATGCTTGGGAGAGTTGTAAAGAGCCAGGAATTTAACATCGCCAACAATAGTATCCGTGATAATAACAGAAGCAACCTCCATTCCTGTATACATTCGTATGAGGTCTTCCCGATGCCGATTGCCTTTTTAACGATAATTGCTGCACCTCCAGATGAGCTTTTGACATTGGGAGTAATAATTCTATCTTTGCGATAGACACAGTAGCCCGGGATTCTGAAGTCTTGGCCCGGCTTTAGATGTGTCTCACAAACAAATGCCACGTCTATATCCCATTTAATTAAATAGTTATAAAACTCAATACGCCTCCGGGGAATTCCCCTGGCGTTCCATATGACGCAACGAAGCTTTCCTCTGTTAATAACAGTATAGCGTCGATCAGCCATAATCTCAATGTTTGCTCGTAAGAATTCCACTCATTTGTGGATATTTTTTGCCTAATTCATTATACAAATGGCATATACTGCCTAGTTGTTTGCACATGTCATGAATGTCATTTATGTTAAATCTTTTATCCGTTTTCGAGACTATTGAGGCATAGGATGTCTCCGGAGTAACTTTAGTTGGGACTCGTTTGACTTGCGGATATTTTGGGCATTTTGTATAACTGTATGTGTGCTGCCCATCGCATCTTATACACTTTGGAGGATCTTGTCCTTTAACATTTGGGCAGTCTTGTGACTGGTGGTCTTTAGCACATTTGTTACAGCGAGGGGCTTCAGTACACCCTAGAGATATATGACCAAATCGTAAGCAATTAAAGCATTGTAATGGTCTCTTATTTCCACGGAACATTTCGATGGATACAGCTAAGGGTCCTATGCGAGTAACATTTCTTAGAGTCTTGTTGTGCTCTGTGTTCGCTAACAGAACCAGAATCATGGGCATATCTATGGATCCTTTAGATTTTTTAAGTCTAATCACTTTCTCAGGAAAATAATTGACCTTTTTTTAGGTGTTCCTTAAAATCGTTAAGGTCATAGGTCACGTCTACATTTCGTATAACGTATTTGAGGACTTTTTCCGATTTAAGTTGATGATGCTGAATCTTTAGCACGTTATCAGCCTTAATGCCAGACACCAATTTACTATGCGTTTCCTCATCATGACACCTTATTTTGATCGTCTCTGCTCTGCCTGTGTGTACAGTAATTTGGTTAATCGCCACATGCTTTTGAATCTCGCCCAGGATTTGCTTGATTGGCTGACCGTGAGTACGTATTATGATTGGCGGAATATAGGAGCTGCTCTTGGTATTTGGCTTTTCAACATTTTTTCGCTGTTCGGACTTGCTTTCTCGAAAAACAACAGCAATTGTATTATTTATATCAACAACATCCTTGATGTTGTCAATTTTCAACGCTTTTTTAGCCTTTTTGGATTTTGCAGGTATCCATTTATCCGTATCATTGTATAGCCGTTTGCAATTTGTACTATTCGGGTTTTTGCCATCGTTATCATTACTCCCTAAGCCGGAGGGGATAATTTCCATAGGCTGAGGATTCACACACTCTATTTCACAAGAGTCTCTTAGATACTCAGAAGTTTCACCTGTAGGCTGATTACCTTTCATTGACAGAGCAGAGAATTGATCTTTGAGGAACTGCTCCAACTTATTAAAGTTCTCATTGGCTTCATTACGTGCTGCAGATATTTCAGCATTCATATTAGCAATTTTATCGTGGATTTCGGTTATGTTCCCTTTTAGTGACTCGACTTTTCCTTGTAAATTATCATATTTAGTGCACATTTCTTGGCGCAAAACCTCTAGCTTATCCTAAATTATAGCATCAAAAGCTTCGAATCTGTAATCTTTACAGGCATCTTTATATATCTCGCCATACGTATATTTACCATCACTTGTTTTTTGGCTTGCAATGCCACTTAACGCTTTGCCTGAGTCTGGCATTATGATAAAATTTAAAATAATAAGAAAAGAATAGTCAGACTGCTAGCCCTGAAAAGGGCTTTTCCAGGATAAGATCTGTAGAAAAAACAGCCTTAAAGAATAGGATATAAAAAACCGCTGACCTTAAGAGAATGCGCCTTCAATTAACGTTCCATCTCCAATCTATACCACCAAAGAGTAGGATACCATCTATGAGTAGGATGTGAACTGTCTTGTTACGATCTGTTGTCACTCCATCTGTTTCTACATATATGAAGGAAATAAAAAAAAATAGAAAAGAGAAAAAACAAATATACCGATGAGGTTATTTTACAAATAAAATAAATTACAATTAGCCAAACCGGCTAATATAAACAAAGATTACAGACAGTAATAAAAGAATGACTAACCAATTGCTAAACTGGTCCAATCATTGACAGGTCCCAAGTCACTATTAAGTAAATGTCCAGTAAATTTCCATGGATTCAAGAAAATAAAACAGTTTTTGATCTTTAATAGTATGGAGATATTTAACTAATTTATTATCAAAATTATTTTAAGACTGGTCTGCGAAGTTAGAAATACCTAATTGGCATCTATCTCGTACAGAGGGTAGATTATCGCAGAACGATAATCCGCGGCACTTACTCTTCCCAGGGAGTAGCAGCCAAGACCGACGGCTTAACGTGCCCTCCGAAACACAGGGGTTCCTATTCATGATGGAAGAGCTGCTGGCAGATGAACAAATCAGTGGCTATCACCAACTGCTGGGCATCCAGCAGTGGCCACTCAGCAAATGGGTCAGACTAAACTATCCCAACAGCTGGGCCCCAAATAGCCGTCCTACCCAGCAGTGGTCCTCAAGCCAGCAGCTAGCCACGCCTAAAGTTGCTTAAAGGACAACTTCACTCAAAAAATCAATATCATTTTTTTGCAGAATATCATTATTTGAAACAAATAAAATACAACTGTAGCAATAGAAAAATTTTAAATCCATTATTTCATTATGGATGAGGTCATAAACTCTCACGGGCGAGAAGAGTTAGCGCTTGGTCGGTCAGAAATCCTGGTGAGGAACGTGCGACGTCATTTTAACGCGGTCATAAACGCCAGTTAGCGCTGCTGTGCCTAACCGGTTAGTCTAACCGTCCTCACCGAGAAAAAGACAGTTAGCCCAGTGAGCAATTACGTCATCATTTTCTCACTGGTGAGGGTTTTTGACCAGAGACAAATGAAGAAAGAGACTGGCAGTGACCTCCCCTCTAGTGGTGCCTTCGCGCCGCCATTATGGGATTGGCAAGAAACGCTGATCGCGGGAGGCAATGCATGTGAATCAATCGCAAACAATTATTTTTTATAATATCTACCTAACATATCTGGATGAATTTATTATGGGACCACCAGAAAAGCTTGCTCTATTAAACAAAAAATAATTATTCAAATCGGCCCATCCGATAAAAAGTTATTTTGTGATAAATAAAGTTATTCTTAAACATTAATTTAAAAAAAATAGTTTAAATGGAAAAGGAGGAAGAGATTATATTAAACAATTAACTAGGAAAATTCTCCTTTATAAATTATAATTTGAAAGTAATAAAATAAAATATACAGTTTACTAATTATAATCCAAATTATTGTTGATTTGTGCGAGATGTACAAATTATAATCTCCCCTTCTAATAACTAACTGGAGACCACATTCTCATACATATTGGTCCAAATCGTTTTTTTTTTTTAAAGATCCAGTACTTCAGTTCACAAGTAATTATATTATTAGTTAATTGTTTATTACAATATTTGGATTAATAAATTGATTATTTTATTGAACTGAGAATTATTTCTTCCTTTTCGTTTTTTGTTTAAAAAAAACAATTTAAGTACCTTTTCAAAAGTATTTTACGTTACCAGATTTTCTTTTAATTTAAAATTTTAAAATATTTTAAAATCAATTAGCTAATATTTGATAACTTATGTTAGGTTTGTTTATTGATAGCAATTAAACTTTTAAATATCCTTCCAGTTTAAATGTCCTGCCTTTACAAATATTCCATTATTATCAGATTAACAAAAATTAAAATTGCATATTTTTATTATCTTAAAAAACAATTAAGATTTTTTGTTACACAGCTTTTAAAATTTTTTATAAATTATAAACATCTAACTGACATTTCAGTAAACATAGTATAGACGTTTTTATTGTGATGAATACATTAAAAAAAACAAAATAACTGTCACTCAAGAAATAAGCACCAAGCTCAAACACCCGTGTATAATAGCTATTTCATAGCTAAACGAAAAATTAGAAAGTGAAACATTTGCATTGTAGATTTCCAAAGGATGACAAATTGATTGGCATTAAATTTACCAGGTTAAAATTGAGTGCAGGGCACAAAACATTAATTCATGTATAACTGTGATGAATATAATCATGAATCCATATAAGATGATGCGTTTCACTATATCCAATCCCTGATATTAAAATCTTGTCAAAATATTGAGATTCGGTTGTAGAATATATTGTAAGATTTGTTTCTAGGTCTGTAATTAAATCTATAATCTGCATTCAATGTAAAGAAGCGTTGAAAGAGCAATATCAGAGCTGCCACAACCTAATGTCATTGTGAAAAAAATAGAGAGGCCTTATCACACCATCGAAAGATGTAGTAAGCCTGTGCAAAATTTCAGAAAAAATCATTAGGAGTGAATTTGAATACGCATATCAAAATTCTAAAAAAACATTAAATTTTATAATCGAAAACAAAATTAATATTTTCACTAATTTAACTCACCATTCATTTGAAATGAGTCCTTCTGACGATCATGTGCTTCGACTTATTAGACTTAATGTTATCACATACTGTAATATTCGATATCACCATGAAACCAAGCGGCTGACAGAAAAAATAAGTGGAGAAAATATACGCAGTGTCTTATCACGACGACTTATATATAAAAATCAAAAAAGAATAAATCAATTTAAAATTTTTTGTTTAACTGAAGCTATTTTCGAAACTCCACTGGTAATGCTATATGAAGAGGCTTCAAATTTACTTTTTATTTAGCAATACAAATGCAATTCTTTGCTAGGTATTAAAAATTGATTAAGTTACAATAATCAACTTTTTTAATAATAAAAATCAGTTAAGACTGAAAAAATAAATTCATCCTTCCTCTAGTTTCATTTACTTTCACCATGGATGAAGAAATAACTTTGCTTCTTCATTTTTCTTCATCTATGCTTTCACTTGTCTCTGGCTAAGCCTCCATTATAACGATAGGAGTTGCGAGTTGTACGTGCTCTTTTAAAAATTCGTAAGCATTGAATCGGCTATTGAAAGTCATTAAAAGTATACGTTATCGTTAGTTAATGCAATAAAGTTTTTTTTAAAAAAATCAGAAAACAGGTTATGCACAGCAGCACAATAAGAGAGTCTTTAAGTGTTGAGCTGCTACTTCTCCGCATTGAGAGATCTCAATGGCGCTGGTATGGTCGCGTGATACGGATGCCATAAACTGGTCTTCCTAGGCGGCAGTTATCTTCCCAGCCTATGGAGAATCTGGGTTCGAGTGGCTTGGGTATTACCAGGGAGGACATGCGCCTGATGGCGGAAGATCGCGATCACTGGAGATCCTCCATAGGGCTGCTGCCCCCGCGACCCTAACGGATAAGCGGGTTTGAAGAGTAAGTAAGTAAGTCAATATACCTGTCAAAAAGGTAGCTAAAAAACTAAAAAACAATAATGTTTACTTCGTAAAAAATGATAAATCTAATGACATTGTTGTGGTAGATAAAAAGTAATTATATAAACAGTGTACAAAAATTAATAGGAGATGGTCCGTATATTAAATTAAACAAAAATCCATTGAATAAAGTGGTGCAAAAAAACTCGTATTAAAATTGTAAATACATATTTAAGGATCAACATCCCCACCAATTGGTGCCTACTAATCCAATTTTATCCTGTATGTTTTGTTTACCCAAAACCCATAAAAGTGGTGACAAATGACGACCTATATCGATTCCCCAACATACCTTTTATCTAGATGTATACTTAAAAACTAGTTACAAAATGTTAAATTACCCGGATTTGTAATTTCTGTTAAAAACAGTTCTGAATTATGTGAAAAACTACAAAATTGACCATCTCTGAAGATGAAATTCTAATATCTTTTGTTATTGAATCTTTATTTCCGAGCATACCTCTAAAAGATCCCCTTTATATTTTGGATAATGTCTTACTAGAGAATCATTGTCCTATTGGTATCGTACAGAATATAAAACTAGTTATGGATCTTGTATGTAATAATAATGTATTCACATTATTATTATTATTATTATTATTATTATTATTATTATTATTATTATTATTATAAAATTTGCACCCCACAACGGGATATGTAATGGATTAAAGATAAACCTAATTCCCATGTGTAATTTGCTGAAACAACTTATAATCATGCTTCTTATGATTCGTGCACGACTTCAGGGTACAATTAATTATCTGATTGTTTATATTAAACGACAGCTCATTCCATAGGGAGATGGCATTATAAGGAAAGAACTGCTCAAGGAACCTAGATATAATAACAGTTGGAGAGAGCTTATATCTTTGTGTTTGTCCAACAGCCAAGTTCTAACAAAGTGAGACGGATGTTAATCATTAGTGAGGGCTAGGTATAATTCCTTTAACTTAGCATAGTCGATGATCATACGGAGAGTTGGGATATCATAAGCCATACAAGTTTCAGAAATCGACGTGTATTTGGAAAGGGTAAACGCTGTCCGAATTACATTGTTATAAGCTGTTTGTACTCTAGTTATAAGCACTTTAGTAGCGGACGACCAGATTATAACGCCGTACTCAGGAACCACGGACGGATTGATAATTTTAATCATTTCACTTCGGTTCAACAGTTTCTTAAGGCTTTCAACAAGGTATTTTAAACGGTTTAAATCAACAATGAGTAATTCAATTGCTTCTTTAAACGACAGGTAATTATCAAAAGTGACGCCTAAGATTTTACATGTTTGTAAGGGAGTCTGTCTCTTTTTATCAATGAGCAATATTTTTGTTTTAGTCTGGTTGAACATCTAACCATGAGTAGTATACCACGTGTTCAACACGCTCAAATCATCTTGTATCTGTTGTAAAGTTTGAGCTTGTTCTGCTCTTGAACAAGCCTTGTATAAAAAATTGTCATCTACGTATGACTTAAGATAACAATTTAAAGGTAGATTATGTAATTATGTATTTCGGTTGTTGCAGCAGCATAGAAAACAGTCGCGGCTGGAGAGCCTTGCAACAGGCCTTTTAAAGAAGGATGTTCAATAACACGATCAGCTTGCTCAATATAGTTCATCCTGTGTTCGAAATAATCCTGGACCAGATTTAAAGTAACCGGATCTAACCCAAAGCTATGAAGTTGCTTAATAAACAACTGCCTATCAATGGTGTTAAAAGCTTTAGAAATTATCCGTGTTCACTAGGAAGCAAACAAGACCTTTATCAAGGGCCTTAACGATATAATTGAAAATGGCACAGATGGTAAATAATATTGGGGTATGAGGGTATGAGGTCTGCCACCAGCTTGATTGTGAGGGATCACGGACCACAACGTCTGAGTTAGTTGGGCAAAAATTATTTTTTCAGATATCTTCGCTAATGATGATAAAATACAAATGGGCCTATAGTTTACTATATTTTGTGTAGAGCCTTTTTTTATAAATAGGTACAATTAGGGTTTTCTTAAAGTCCACGGGAAACTGCTGCGTGTCATAGATCTTCTGAAGCAATTCTTGAAGAAGCACATTCCCAAATTGACCTCAGTTCTTCATAACCACAATAGTTAATGGCCCATCTCTATTTGAACTTTTATTATTCCATTGTTGAATGACTAACTTAATTTGGCTTAAAGCCAGCTGTGGTAAAGTAGTATGTCGTGTATCCACCACTTTCATAGGCGTAAAACCTTGCGTTGCATTCTGCGCGTTGGGATTATCAACCCATTTTAAGTATAGTTCACTATTCTCAAACGGAAAAGATTGTTTATTTCGTCTATAAGACCGCATGCAGTTCCATAAATCAAATCTATTAGACTTGCTATTTATTATTCTAGCACGTTTTGCCTGGCGAATTTTCTGTTTGAATTTGCGATTGACCTCCTTTAATTGATTCTTATGTAGAGACGACGGATCCGCCTTGAACCTAGCATAACTTAGTTTTTTGTCATTCCACAACTTAAGCGTTTCAGGGGTCCACCATCTACATCGACGTCTATTAGTCTTCACCATTTTCGTCACAAGACCAGCTTGAACCAGGGCTTGGTGAATGTTAAATTGCCTCAAAATAAATGAGATGTTCACACATTGGGATTCTAAATATTCCGCCCAGTTAAGTATCGGTAAAAGCTTTTTAAACTTGAACCAATCCACATTACTGAAATCATGAACAAGCCATGACTTCCTAAATTTGCTTGTATTAACTATTTTTACATTATCAAATTGGCATGTAAGGGCCAGATGGTCACAATTTCGACAATCGACAATCGAACAGTGAAGTGTACATTTGTTAGGATGGGACGAAAGCAGCGCTTTCACAAAGCTCATCCAACCAGAATAAACTCCAAATGAAATACACTGAGGTAGTCAAGAAGCCTAACCAACCCAAGCGGTCTTCCATATTATACAAAAAAGAAAATAAGATTGACGATTGTCAGAAACAAAATACAAACGAAATAAAAAACTCAAGGAAAAAGAAGATTATCACATGTTCCAGTAGTCCTGGAAAGAGACGTTGATAATGTCTTCAAAATTGACGTCAAGAACGTGCCTTGGTTTACGATACTTCGTATGCCAGTTCATATTCAATGAGTTCTTCAG
>JAHWFO010106844.1:1873007-1923891 GCA_023313115.1 Rhysida immarginata
GAAAACCCACGATGTCTGCGAGAAGCAACTCATCAAGTGAACTGGAGAATCAATGTGTGGTGTGGATTGTACAATGACACTGTGGTTGGACCGTATTTTTACGATGGAACACTGACTGCAGAACGCTACCGGGCTGAAATTCTCAACGTGGTAGTCACAGACTTCATTGACAATTTGCCATTGGCCTCGTATCAGCGCACGTGGTTTCAGCATGATGGAGCTCCTCCACATTACGGGTTGGTCGTTCGCGAGCGTCTAAGTGAGATGTTTGGACAACAATGGATTGGCCGAGGAGGACCAGTTCGTTGGCCAACCCGCTCCCCTGATTTTACACCACTTGACTTTTTCTTGTGGGGATACTTGAAGGACAAGGTTTATGCTATGCAGCCCGCCTCACTGGAGGATCTGGTTCAACGAATCTAGGAAGCGTGCCGAGGAGTGACACCAGCCATGCTTGCCGATGTTTTGGCGTCTGTTAGGTTCCGTGCCCAATTGTGTTATGGTACCCACGGTTGTCACATCCAGCATTTTGTTGATTAACTTTTTTTTTAAAAACTGTTTGAAGTAACTTGGTTGTGCAGTGTGACAGTTTGTAAGCTACACAACGTGATTGTGGGTGATTGGTTGGTCCGATTTGGATGATTTTTTTTGTTTTGTTTGTTTTTTTATGCTGAACAAGTTTGCAATTGGGTTTTTTTCTCTATCCCTTACGGTTTTTGAGATAAATTTTGTGAATGTGTCCTAATTTGCATATTTAGGATGATGAAAAGTGCACCATTGGATAGGCCACCCACAACTTCCTATTCATTGGATTCATCAAAATTGACATATCTGCTTCGGTTCAAAAAATAAAAGGGGGGTTCAGACTTTTGTGTTCACCCTGTAGAAAACCGAGGCATACTTTTGATGTCTACTTCGAAGACATTGGCAACGTTTCCTTCCCGGATTATTGGTAGATGTAATACCACCCTCCCCCTCCCACAATCTTCTGACAATCGTCAATCTTATTATGTTTTCATAATGTGGAAGACCTCTTTGGGTTAGTCAGGCTTCTTGCCTATTTCAGTGTATTTCATGTGGAATTTATTCCGGACGGGTGAGAATCGTGTAAGCACTGCTTACGTCCCACCTGAACAAATGTACACTTCATTGTTCGATTTTCGATTGTCCTTTACTTCATCCATGAGTTTAGGTTAGAACCAAGGGGAGGACCAGATCACTCATCACGCTCAGGACGATCAGGACGGACTAGCTCTTCTACTCTCATTTCAGATATCATCTCATTGTTCTCATTTCACGGTGCGCCTTTTTCAGGGCGATATTCACCTTCTGTTATGTCCTATGTGCTGGTCCCTGGCGTTGAAATTAATATTCCCGTAAACCAATACATCCAGACGCACACTATCCTACTGGCGTTGGGATTAATTTCTTCGCAAACCTAACTAACGACATTTCTCGAATCATCTTTTATCATCCTAATCATTCACAAGTGGGTCCCTGGCGTGGAATTAATTTTCTCGCAAATCTGACTTACCGTAAATACTGTATTTAGCGCCGGACCTGAAATACCGGCTCGCCTGCATTAAGCGCGTGGGGATCCGCTGAATTTTTGCAAATAAGCGCCGGACCTTCAATAACCACCCGGGCGCTTATTTTAGTTCATTTCGTGGATTTTTCTTCTCTTGCTGCTTTCTCACGGGAACGTTTGCTCTCCAAAATGCCACTGCTAAACCGGAAAGTAGATACTAGCATGACAAATTGTCTTCTAATTTCTTGCTTTTAATTTTGGATTCAGTCAAGCAACATAGCTGATGAAAAATGAAACCTTCACAGTTATAGCATCAATTTTAATCTCGCAACAGTAAAGTAGGCTGAAAACCATTCTACAGAGGCTACAGCCAAGCAGTTTAGCATTGATCCTAACGGGAATGGAAAACACAGCAGGATACTTTAGAAAAGATGATGGAGAAAGGTGATAATTTTGAATACCGGCCCACCTGCATTAAGCGCCTGGGGGGCCGCTGAATTTTTGCAAATAAACGCCCGGGCGCTTAATACAGTTTTTACGGTATTCTTTTTTCTTAAAGCTAGGTGCGTCCTTCTTAGGACGGCTTCTTCAGCACACACCTATCTGCGAGGTTATTCTCCTCCCCCCTGGTTCTGTACAATCCTCTTTTAGGAATATGATGGCTTCGTCCAAATTAACCCCGTTGAAGTCGGCTAAAGAATCCTTGCAAGTAACGGATGGTAAAACTGTGTCCTGCGAAAAGGCCTACCGGGATGCCTGCTTGGATGCTAGGTTTGCTGCTTTCGACCTAGTATTCAACGAAATGATAGGGTCTCTCCGAGATGAAATAATCTCAAAGTACATGGTGATTACAAAAGAACTTCACACTTTTAAAAATTTATTACATCTAAGCTATTCAGAATATAGACACACCACATACGCATTCTTAAAGAAAAACTCTTGAAGTTTATTGTGACACAGTTAACGATGTTCAATATGCCCCCCTGTCGTGACACAGCATACATCAATGCGGTAGTCGAATTCGTCCCAAATCCGCATTAACATGTCTCCATCAATCCCACGTATCGCTACCGTAATGCGTTCTTTCAGCTCGTCTAGGTCACGGGGAAGGGGTAGGGTGAAGACCCTGTCCTTTACACACCCCCATAAAAAGAAATCACAGCGGTGGATTGGTCGAGCAAACAATAACCTGGAACTTGCAAAGTGGCCACCGCGGAGCTTCGACCTCACACCTTGTGATTTCTTTTTATGGGGGTGTGTAAAGGACAAGGTCTTCACCCTACCCCTTCCCCGTGACCTAGACGAGCTGAAAGAACGCATTACGGTAGCGATACGTGGGACTGATGGAGACATGTTAATGCGGGTTTGGGACGAATTCGACTACCGCATTGATGTATGCCGTGTCACGACAGGGGGACATATTGAACATATTTAACTGTGTCACAATAAACTTCAAGAGTTTTTCTTTAAGAGTCCGTATGTGGTTTGTCTATATTCTGAATAGCTTTGATGTAATAAATGTTTAAAAGTGTGAAGTTCTTTTGTAATCACCCTATATACTACACAGGAGGCCAAGGTGGATGCCCTAGGTAAAGGTATAAAAGATAACCTGGATGGGATCAAATCGGAGATTAAGAACGAGATAAGTAGCCTTCAAACATTATTTCAGCGATGTTTAACTGCTCCAAAGGCAGGAAACTCCGCGGAAGATAAACCGGTTGATAACAGCAAGGTAAGTAATGTTTTTAAAACTATTTCCTGTGCTAAAGGTGTGCAGTCTATGGATATAATAGAAAGTAGTGACTGTTGGACAAACGGTGGCTGTAAGAGAAGTCACTCTGATGGAACTGATGGAGAAATGGATGACAGTCCCTGGATTGTTGTTAGTAGTAAAAAATTCAGAAAGGGCACGAAGATCGATAACCTAAATACCGTCTCCAGAGTAAACGAAGAAGTCGTCAGCGCGACTAGAATGAGGAATCCGAAGAATGGACAGAGTCGCTCGCCTAATGAAGACCATAGGATCACGAAGAGGTATGTCCCGCCGATTATCGTGCGGACTCGTGGCATCCCGTTTAAGACGATTTTAACTGAGGTCAAGAAGCATGTTCCAGTGGAAAAGATTACTGTTCATACGGGCAGAGCTGAAACCGTCAAAGTTAAATGTGAATACGAAGAAACTCACAACAGGTTAGTCTCTAGAATTAAGTCTGACAATATTCTAACAATTCAGCATCATCAACTGAAGTCCGAGAAGGTACTGAAGTTCGTCACTCGAATGTTCATGTAACGTATGATCTGGATGACTTCCAAGAAGAGCTAACTTCCCGGAAAAATAAATCAGGCTCAGGAAACCCAAAGGATCATACATATGCCAATGGTTTTGGTTCTGCTCCCGAACACCGAACAAAACCAGTCATTGAGGAACATCACTCGTATTGGGCCACTGGCAGTGTTAGTAGGGGTCTTTCGAGGGAACAAGAAGCCACTACAATGCTACAACTGCCTGCGATTAGGACACGTATCCATGGACTGCACGGAAGATCCTTGTTGCAACAAATGTGCAGAGGGGCACCAATCAAGAGATTGCCCCAAGATTAAAAGACAAGACCCCCCAAAGTGCATCAGATCTGGTGGACAGCACACTTCAAGCTACACGAATTGTCCAAAATGTCCCCAGGTTAAAAGGATGCTTAGTTCCAAAGTGATAGCAGACAAATCCTTTGCAGCTGCGGTGTCTAAGCCGGAGGAAAAAGGCCTCAACATTAAAGACCCTACCAGGTATGTATAAACAATTAGGACGTATCTTTCATGTTTTCTAATCTAGGCAAAAGCTGCCCACAGTTTAGTGGGCTCCGTACAACTAATTTATACTATGGCTGCACGACGTTATACTGTAATCAACAAAGGTGAACTTCGGTGCGTAATATGGAACGCTAGGGGGGATTCCCCGAAAACGTATCGAGTTTCACAATTTTCTGATAAAGCATGATATCGACGTTGCTTTCCTCTGTCAAACGCACCTCAAACCAAGCCAAGACTTCAAGCTACCTAGCGATTGTGTGTACCGTAATGATCGTAAGGCTTCAAGCGCTGGAAGATGTGCTTCTGGGGGCGCTGCGATCATCATTAAGAAAGGAATTCAACACCAATAGTCTCCAAGTCCTATGCAGGTATGGAATCGGCCTCCATCATTACCAAAGACGTCTCCCTTGGTGAAGTGAAATTCGTAGCGCTCTGCAATTCACCTAAACATTCGAGTTAGCGAGTTTGATGAATTCTTCAGTGATGACACACCAGTTGTCCTGGCTGGTGACCTAAATGCCAAACACCCAAGCTGGAACTCCAGAATGCAGAACTACAACGGCATGATTCTCTATTGGTATATACAAGGTAAAGATGACATCATCGCTACTGTGACCATTCCCCTACTAGTGATGTTCTTGACATTTCACTAATAAAGGGTTTCTTCAAGCCATGAAACATCTTCACGAAGGATGATCTTTCTTCTGACCACAAGCCTGTGGCAATGAACTTCGACAATGTCGACATCAATTTCAGAGAAGTGAAGCATCCGCAAGACTGGAAGCTATTCAAAGAAATCCTCATAGACCATGGCAGCCATCTCCAAGGAGCAAACAGTATGGATGACATTGATCGACGTGTTAAAGACATCACCAGGCGAATAAACAGTGCCACTGAAGCTAGTGCCTATCCATTGGTAAACAAGCCCGTTCATCGAATTATGCTCACTCCAACGCTTGATTGCAGAGAGAAACAAGACCCGTAGGCTTTGACAACGCTAACGTTTGCCTTGGCTAAAAACCAAATACAACAGGTTAGTGCGAAGAGTTCAAGAAGAAGCAAAAGAGCTTCGCGACGCTAGATAGAATGACAAGCTCCAAAGCTTGTCGGCTCGCGACAATTCCATTTGGAACATGGTTAGAGCTCTTCAGAAGAAGAAGAATAATATGCTTCCTCCACTTCGCACCCCTCAAGGTAATTACGTCCAAACTAATTAGGATAAAGCTCAAATAATAGCAGATTCCATAGTAATGCAGTTTGTTACCCCTGATAACAATAATCCCGAGAGTCAGCTCATGTCCCAGACTGTGGAAGATGGTCTTGCCAACTTTTATGAAGTCCCACAGCCTACAACTAAGATCATCATCGAGGCCGGAGAGATAGCTACCATCATAAAAAATCTGAAAAAGAGGAAGGCTCCAGGAAGAGACAAGGTAAATAATAACGCCTTAAAGAATCTCCCAAAGAACATCATTAACGACATCTCGAATATCATAAGTGAATGTTGGAAGTTTTTCTATTTCCCGACTGCTTGGAAGCAGTCTATCGTGTTAAGTTTCCCCAAGCAGGGGCAAAATCCTGCAATTCCCGCGTGCTACCGACCTATCAGCCTACTCCCGTCGATGTCTAATGTCTTGGAGGAAACGATCCTCACCAGGTTCAAAGACTACTGTCTCACCAATGGTTTAATGCGGGAAGAACAGTTTGGCTTTCGAGCCGCCCACTCGTGTCAGATGCATATATGGAGGCTCGTTGAAGATCTGAGCACCCCACTAAACCTTTCCAGGTACTGTGCCGTGGTTTTTCTTGATGTCAGTAAAGCTTTCGATCATATGTAGCACGAGGGTCTAATCTACAAGACGATTAGAGACGGGCTCCTTTCTGATATGATTATGATGGTGAGAGCCTTTCTCAGCGACAGGTTCTATCAAGCCAAAGTTGGTGAAAGCCTCTCCATGCCCCGCAAGGTAAAGGCCGGTGTCCCACAGGGTTCTGTCCTCGGGCCCGTTCTCTTTAATTATTTTGTGCATGATTTCCCGAAATCCGAAAATTGTAATCTATATTTCTATGCTGATGATACTGCCATTATGACATGGGCACACAAGCCGGCTCACGTTATCACTCGTCTGCAGTTCTTCTTGAAGATGTTCGAAGACTGATTTAACTGCTGGAAGCTGAACTTTAACGTCGGAAAAGTCAAGGCTATGTACTTCAACAGAAAGTTCAAGAGAACAGATTCTCTTGTTCTATTCAATAAGAAACTGGACTGGGTAGACAACTACAAATATCTTGGCGTTATCATCGACTCAAGATTCTACTGGAATCGTCAGGTAACTTTTGCTCTGAACTAAGCAAAGAGGGCTAAGTACAGTCTTATAGCTCTCCCAAGTAGAAACAGCGCCCTTAGCATCGACAATAAATTACTAATGTACAAGACAGTGATTCGGACTATCCTCCTCTATCGTATGCCTGCGTGGGCGACTATATGTAGAAGTAGATGGAGTGAACTCCATCGTTCCAGAATGTTACCCTGAGGACCACTGATAAGCTTGGAAGAAGGACTGTAAAAATTCATTACATCCACTCGGATCTGAACATGACTCATATTGGAAAGTGTGTCCAAGATCTCCTGATGAACCTGGTGCAGATGATAAAGAGCCATGACAATGACCTGGTGGCTGGAATACGGAATAACCGGATGGAAATGAAGTGACATTCAATGTATAGAAAACAGAGGTTGATGTCAACTTCAAAGACATTGGCAACGTTTCTTTCCCGGATTATTAGAAATGTAATACCACCCTCCCCCTCTCCCAGTTTTCTGACAATCGTCAATCTTATTATTTTTGATGAAAAATAGGAAAGAAAATTCCGCAGCCTGGATTCTAGCCTGGAACCTTTGGCTCAGACCGCTAACGCGCCAACCAATTGCGCCACTGCGGCCGTGAAAGCGAACTGCTATTTACATGACCTTAGGGCTTGGTTGGAGCAGTTACCTAGTCCGCAGTCCGGGACTATCTTTCCTAAGGCGTAAATTCTTTAAAGAAAAAATCATTAGATGGTCAGTGAGGATTTAATTGTACGCCAACCTCAGCTGTTCAAATTGATGATGAAAAATTGGTTGCCCGCAGTGGGGCAATTGGTTGGCGCGTTGGCAGTCTGAGCCAAATGTTCCTGGTTAGAATCCAGGCTGCAGAATTTTTTTTCCTATTTTTCGTCATTAATTTGAACAGCTGAGGTTGGCGTACAATGAAACCCTCACTGACCATCTAATGATTTATTCTTTATTATTTTTGTTTTTTCATAATGTGGAAAACCTCTGTGGAAAACCTCTTTGAGTTAGTCAGGCTTCTTGCCTATTTCAGTGTATTCATGTGGAATTTATTCCGGAAGGGTGAGAAACGTGTAAGCACTGCTTACGTCTCACCTGAACAAATGTACACTTCACTGTTCGATTGTCGTTTGTCCTCTATTTCACAACTGATCAGGACAAGGTCCAAGTCATTGCAAATTTATTTATTTATTTATTTATTTATTTATTGCAAGCAACAGGCTAGAAATGCCCAATGGCAGCTTACAGGAAAACAAAAATAAGAACAAACAATTGAAAACATCAAAAATCAAATATAAGAACAAAAATTGAAACATCAAAACAAAAAATAAGCATCATTAATATCAAAAAGAGTTTACATGTTCATAAATTATAACTTTAAATTCATTATAATTTAAAAAGTTAATATCAATTAAATTTGAGAATATATTGCCTAATTTACATAATCGATTGAAAGAGAGATTGCTTGTAATACATTTCTTAGTCAGTGGTAAATAAAATATATCAGTGTTTCTTGAGTTTAGTTTGGGAATGCGTAGTTTTATGAACTCGAGAAATCTAACAGAATAGGTTATATGATTATATAATTTGAATAAGCAACAGGCGTCGAGATAAATACGCCTGTTAAGTAGCGTTTCACAACGAAAGTGATCTCTGAAATTCACTAAAAATGCAGTTTGTTACTCCTATCAACAATAATCTCGAGAACCAAATCATGTCTCAGCGTGTGGAAGATGGTCTTATCAACTTTGATGAAGTCCCGCAACATTTAACGAAGAACAACATTGAGCCCGGAGAGATCGCCATCATCATAAGCAAACTGAAAAAGAAGAAGGCTCCAGGGAGAGAGGCGCCCTTATGAATCTCCCGAAGAACTTTATTGACGAGCTCACCAATATCATTTGCAACTGCTGGAAATTTTCTTACTTCACGGCATCTTGGAAACAATCTATTGTATTGAGTATCCCCAAGCAGGGGCAAAATTCAGCAATTCCCGCGAGTTACCGACCTATTAGCCTGCTCCCCTTAATGTCTAAGGTTTTGAAGAAAAAGATCCTCGTCAGATTCCAAGACCACTGTCTCACCAATGATCTACTTCGAAACGATCAGTTTGGATTTCGTGCCGCCCACTCTTGTCAGAAGCAGATATGGAGGCTCGTTGAAGACCTGAGCACCCCCCTGAACCTTTCCAGGTACTGTGAGGTGGTATTTCTCGATGTCAGTAAAGCTTTTGACCAGGTATTGCATGGGGGCCTTGTCTACAAGATGATTAGAGACGGGTTTCCTCTCGATTTGATTTTGATGGTGAAATCCTTTCTCACCGACAGATCCTACCAAGCTAAAGTTGGCGAAAATCTATCCACGCCCCGTGTTGTGAATGCCAGTGTCCCTCGAGGTTCTGTTCGCGGGCCCGTGCTATTTAATTATTGGTGCATGATTTCCCGAAACCTGAAAATTGTAAGCTATATTTCTATGCTGATGATACTGTCATTATGACATGGGCACACAAGCCGGCTCACGTTATCACTCGTCTGCAATACGCCTTGAAGATGTTCGAAGACTGGTTTAACTGCTGGAAGCTGAAACTTAACGTCAGAAAGTGCAAAACTATGTAGTTCAACAGAAAGTTTAAGCGTCCCCCAGGTTCTCTCGTTCTATTCAATAAGAAACTGGACTGGGTAGACAGCTGCAAATATCTTAGCGTTATCATCGACTCAAGACTCTCGTGGAATCGTCACGTGACCTACACTCTGAACAAGGCAAAGAGGGCTAAGTACAGTCTCATAGCTCTCCTGGGTCGCAACAGCACCCTCAGCATCGACAAGTTACTTCTGTACTAGTCGGTTATTCAGACCATACTCCTGTATGGCACACCTGCGTGGGCGACTATCTGTAGAAGCAGATGGAACGAGCTACAGTCGTTCCAGAATGTTACCCTGAGGACCATTGCCCAGCTTGGCAGAAGGACTGCGAAAAACCAATCTATCCACTCAGATTTCAGCATGGCCCATATCGGAAAATTTATACAGGACCTCCTTTTGATTATGGTGCAGAAGATGAAGATTCACGACAATGACCTAGTGACTGGAATACTGAAGAACTCACTGGATATAAAGTGGCATATTAAGTATCGAAAACCTAGGCACATTATTGATGTCACCTTTGAAGACATCAGCAACGTTTCTTTCCCTGACTACTGGAGGATGTGATAATCTTCTTTGTCGTTGTATTTTTATTTCGTTTGTATTTTCTTTCTGACAATCGTCAATCTTATTTTCTTTTTTGTATAATATGGAAGACCGCTTGGCTGGTCAGGCTTCTTGACTACCTCTGTGTATTTCATTTGGAATTTATTCTGGTTCGATGAGGTTTGTGAAAGCGCTGCTTTCGTCCCATCTGAAAAAATGTGCACTTCACTGGGATTGTCCTCTAATTCACAGCTTGATTACACTAAGTAACCAAACGGCCATCTTTCCCGAATACTGGATCTCATAGCTCCTCGTGACCCTCGTCAATCAACAATCAACTCTATCGTCCTTATAGGAAAGAACTCCATCTTATCCTCTGGATGACTTAACTAGGTTTCATCTGGCCTCTTGCCTTGTTCAGTGTACTTCCTGGAAGAGTATGGCAGTGAAAGCATTGCTTTCGCACCGCTCGTTTCGTTTTCCATGCGCTGTTCGATTATCGATTGTCTACTTCATCAGAACAGATCGACTCTGTCCTGATCAAGTCCTGTATTCGCTGAGGAAGGCAGCGTTGCTGCCGAAATGCGCATACGAGTTAATAAATATTTTATGTGGAATAGTGGTTTCCTGTTTCTTGTTAAGAACAGCTGAATTTAAAAAAAAACTTATTTTTGGTTGACATCTCTAAGGACATATAAAACAAATTGCGAGAGGAAACAGCAAATTTTAATCCAACTCTAAATTTAACATATAATAATGTAAAATTTTGTATAATTTAAAATTAAATCAACTTCAATGAGTGGATATTTTGATTTTTTTTTTAAATAGAGAGAACAATATTTTAACTCAGTGAAACATGCGTGTCTTTTTCACATTTCTCCATTCTTCAACAACCATTTTAAAATCACATTCCCCAATTAATTTTAATAACATTAATTTATGTACTTGTTCTATTTAAAATCTATTTCTACTGTCTGTAAACACAAGTTTTATTTGTGAAAATATTTTCTCAATCTCTGCACTTGAGACAGACAGGCAAAACACATGCTGTATTTATTAGTTGATGCAGTAAAGGAAACTTATCTCCTAACAGTCATGTTAAGTTTGTACAGGAGAGATGCTAATTTCTGAATTGACAGTGTATTGCGAGGAGTATCAGTTTTAGTTAAGTAAAATGTTTTAAACTCCACCTACTCCTCCATTAATGTGCTTTCTTCCACATCAAAATACTCAGCTAATTCCATCATCTTAGTATTTCCATATTATGTAAACTCAGTTTCCTCCGGTACTTTCCTGAGATCTAGAATTCCCAGGTTAGTGATTATATCCAAATTTTCTAATCGTTTCGAGACATTTTGATGTAAAACGTTCATTAAAGAACATGGATCCTCTTCAAATAAACCATAAGTACCTCCGATTGGAGCAATTATTTTTAGCTTCCTAGCACGTTTTTTAGTTTTTTGCAAAATGTTCCACCTGTTTTTTTTTTCTTTAGTTCTGTTAAAGTAGTATTAACATTTGCTTCGATAGAACTCAATTCTGAAATCTCTATATGAAGGTTAAGATTAAGATTTGTAATGACTTCAAGGACATCACAAAGAAAATGTACTGCATGGAAAAATTCATAATTCTTATATTTTTTTAATTAGTTCGGGAAATCGCAATTTATGGCTAATGAAGAAACTATTGCTATTCATTAAATCTCGTGGTAGGTGGTAAATTAATTTTTATTCCTTCCATATGTTATTTTTATTTATAATTTGTACTTAGGTTTAAGTAATTAATTATTGTGGTCCGTGGACCATTGTTGTCGTAAATATTTTTTCGAACTCGCGTGATGCGAGCTCTTGCCCCCTCTTGCCCCATGTGGCGATTTCCCTCGCAACTAATCTACTTGGTCGCGAGATTTTATACTGTCTAATTGTTTATTTGTAATTTTGCAAGCAACAGGCTACGACAGCCCAATAACAGCTTACAAAAATAAAAATAATACAATCATACAGAAAGAATAAACACAATATAAAAAATAAATTTAACATTATTAAATATAGACAAGGAAAATAATCTTAAGATAAATATAATATTTCAAAATTATTTTTAACATAGTGATTATAATTTTAAAAAATTTAAATCAATAAAATTGTATATTATACAGTAATAAAAAGAATAAACATAGGGATATTAATCAGCAAATCTAGGTAAAGAATCATAAGATCAGTATTGATAAACTTATTGCATAAGTATTTTTTTTTTTTTTATTCTAGAACATTCTTCATCTTCTCCTTGCTTCTGCCACTTCACTTCTCCTGTGCAGCCATGGTGCCCACTCACTTTGCCAGTATTTTTTTTTTCTCTCCTTGCTCCAGCCTTGATTGTATCTCCGTAATTGCAATTACGAGTTTGCCGACGTGCTCCCCACGTTTCATGCTTATTACTAGTATTAATGTTTATTTTGACCCGTCGCTCGTTTTCGCAGTCTCACCATGTTTAGGCCTGGCCACGAAGCCTATTTCGTTCGGACGGTACAATCTCTGCTATCTTTCTCCATACCCGAATATTTCATCCGCAGAACCATGCACCTAGGCTGTTGAGTTAACTGTGCATCGCGAGACACCACAGCTGTACTACCGCTTCACTGAGTAATTTATTCATTCTTTTGTACTAATACTAGTGCGAGACACTGTAAGTAATTAAATTCATATTTTGATCGTGTATAATTTTCTTAACTTCCTCTACCATTGTTAACCAAGGGACACGCTTTGTGTTCTAGTTTCTTTAATAAAAATCTTTTATTGTTTACTATGAAAACTGTTTGTTGACTCATTACTAGCCATAACTCCACTTTAATACTCGCCTCATCGAATAGGGAATTTGGATATGGGCCTGTAAGATTCCCAGATCCTCCGTTTGGCTTTACCACTGTATTATCTAAATCTGCTAAGATGGCTTCATAGTTGTTCCTAATAGAATTTAATTCTTGATTATGGGATAACCCATCTCGTGTAAACCAACTCTTTTAATGGTTTTCCCTTTTTCTAAGGAAAAAGCTTTTGAGCATTCATTAGACTATTTTTTCTTATTGAGATGTATTTATAATACTTATATGTGCTACTTAATACTTCATCAACTTTTAGAAATCTATTTTCTGATTCGAAACTGTCCTTGGTTGCTAGAGGCCAGTCTGTGGTTCATGCAGTTCATTGGGATGATCCTGGGGTTTTGTTTTTTTAATTTTGTGACAACACCATTTTTTCCAACCATTGAACTTGCTCCATCGCTGACAAAAGCAGACATTTTATGTATACTATCACAGTCATTAATCACTGCAGAAAGTTCAGAGAAAATTGTCTCTGCTTTTCCATCAGGTGACATCAGATTTCTAATAAATGATGTTTTCTGTTCCCCATCTTTCAAGCCATTTGCTTTCTGTAATTTATATCTGTTGTCTCATCTGCTAGGACTGAAAAACAAGGCTTTCATTTATTGCTGATAAGATTTCGTTTTCTTTGAATGAAGCCATTGCATTTAAAAATTCATTGGCAGAGACATAGCTTGTATAACTTGCATTTTTCGCCTTTCGAAGAGGCTTTAATGTGGAACAATCTAATTCTTCGATACAAAACTTAATCATTGTTCAAATATGGTCGTATATGGCACATCATATTCATTGCTGCTTCAATAGCTTTAAATTCCTTTGAATCACCACGATTTTCTTCAGGTGAGGCATTTGTTTCTTCAACTACTGCAGCCATACGTGTTGCTGATTTCTGTGGGCTATTATTTTGTGTAGGCAGACACTTATGCATTCATTTTGTACCCAAGGAGATTCAGAATTTTTTTTTTGTAATTGATACATAAATTGCTGTGTAAAAACACCTCGATTATCTCTAATATTGTGCTTTAGCCACGGAAACTTTTCTAGCCATTTTGGATAAAAAATAGTCTTGTGTTTATTATTTTTTATTTTAACTGGTCCTGCTGCAGATTCATCAGAATTGCACTCTTGTTTAGAACTGCTATATTCGATATCCAATCAAAATCAACCATTACTCCTGTCACTGGAACACTCAAAGATTCAACAGCGGTGTTTCACTTTGTTCACTGGCTGTTTGAACTTGGGAACAGTCTTTAATTTCTGCACATGAATTTGGGGATGGAGATTGCTGACCCAAATTTTTCTGTGGAGTTTATCTTTAACTAGTGTAATGAATAAAAACAGCAATTATTAAAATAATTTTGTACTTTCACTTTGTTTTCATGATATATATACCCTATTCCGGCAATTGGTGATAAAATCAATAAATTTCATATCGATATTTTTATCACAGTAAACACAGTGGGTTCACAAACATCGCGGCCTGTAAGGCCGTACATCAACAATTATGTTACGAAAAAAATACTTAAACAGTTATAGGCTAAAAATGGTTAAAAATATTTTTATTCTTAACATAAAAGAATATAATGCAAAGTGTGATCTTCTAACAGTCATTTCTAATAAATATAAAAAAATCTGTATATAAACGTTAAATTCTTTCAAGTTTTAGGAGTTTCTTGTAAAGCACCATTGTAAACTAATTCGTATACATTCAGTACTTCCTCGGAACATGGTCTGTCTGTAGGAATTACAGATTTACATCTTTTATGAGTTTCAAATAATTTGTACTTTATGAGATCTGCAGACGAGTCATCCCCCAAAAAATATTCACAAACATTTGGAACTTTCCAAATATCGGTTTTTTCATCATAAGGAGGTTGCTCTTGTGGTGAAAATAGTAGATTTGGAAAAGGCCACTTTTGCTCAGGTGCAACAAATTCACCAACTAACTGTGAATGACCACAAACAATTTTGCCATCTAAACTGTTTTTTACCTCTGGAAGCGCGTCTACATCATTGAGAATCAATCGTAATCCATTGGTTACAAGCAACTGATGCAACAGTTTTCCTAATTGACTCGAGTCGCACATCACCCGAGTTCCAATGGGGCTATTATGAAGAAATGATATGATGGAAATGTAATCCAAGCAGAAACGCATTCGATTTGCAATGGAATTGTAAGGTTGAAGTTGAGGGTGTTCTTTAAGGCGTCGTACAAAGGTATTAACATTTCCCAATGGATGATATTCTGTAACAAAGATATTTTCTTCACTGCAAACTCCTACTAACTGGACTACAAATTTACTTCCTGTTAAAGCTTTAAGCATCTTGATCCCATATTGAAAATCATCTATAAATTGTCGATCTTTTAATTCACTGACAGCAACAGTAAAATTTTTCCAGTTTCCTACAAAAACCTGAAAAAGAAAAGAAAATTAAAATTCTGTACAAACAAAATTTTACTGCAGCAGTAATATAACAGTATACTAGGGTGACCAGACATCCCCAGATCCCTGCTTTGTCCTTCTTGAATTAAGCGCGACAGGAAATTAATATATATTTACCATAAAGTAAAGCTTTGGATTAGTAATCCAGAGCTTTACATAAAAGCGCAAACAAGTTCACGGCGGTTAATCGATTCAGAACAAATTCAGTGCGACGCTTATTTCTCTCATTAGGTAGAAAAATGAAGTGGTGGAAAAAATAATTCGCAAAATTTTAATTACACAGTAATTATAATGTATTTTAATTACACAGTAATTATAATGTATTTTAATTACACAGTAATTATAATGTACACTGTTTATTGAACAAATGATACAATCATAAATTATTTACAATCCTTTATCAAAATCTGAATCACCATCACTTTCGTCAATCACAATTTCGCAGTATTTTATGCACTGAAATCAACTCCGTGGCGGTATCGACAATTTCGATAATTGACGCGGCGCGTATTACCTTCAGTCAGTGTAGAATTGGTGCGGTGGTTAAAAGGATGCAGCACTTATTTGCAGTTTGGTGCTTGTTTCGCTCTTACGGTATGCTTTCGATAACCTAGCTTTCGCGTTATTCAAGAGTAAAACTACCTATTCAGGACATAGGTTACTTAGGTCACATTAATAGCGAGAGCATCGAGTGAATCAGCGAAAATTTTATCTGTTTCCTTTCTTGTTTATCTACAAGGAAATATCAGAAAGTAACAACATTTATTTATTTCAAAGAAACTTACAAAACTTACAGATAAACAATTAACAAGGAAAGACTACGAAGTGCGGAAGAGGAGCGGTGTATTCAATGTGGTATGGCCATATGTCTCATGATGTTGACGACTGAGAGAATTCATATTGCTTCGGGTGTGGCGCAGGTTAAAGTCACCCGCCTTCGGGAGTTAGACAGCGGCTCTCGTTCGAAAAATAGTCGAGAGTTTCCCGAATGTTATCTCGGAGCAATGCCTCCGAGAAGCCCGAGCAGTGCACTCACTATACGCTTGGGGAAACGGTCGGGGGAAGCACATGCCTTTACCCAGGAGGAGAAACGGGTAAAGCGACAACGGGATCGGGTGCTGTCAATCGGCACTTGGAACATATTCTCCATGACAGGAAAGGAATCAAAGCTAGTGGAGGAAGCCAAACGATATCGACTGGATATCATAGGTATTACCTCTACGAAACGTCCTGGTTCTGGAACTGTAGACTTAGGAGGGTGGAAGCTCTTCTACTCAGGTGTCGACCCTAACATGACTGCCCAGGCATGAGTGGGGATACTCACAAGTTCCCGGCCGGCAGATTATGTTGCAGATTGGACCCCCTTAGGTGGAACACTGTGTCTCCTGAGGCTTCAGATAGGGAAACGGTCTCTCTCTCTCTATTGTTGCAATATGCTCCGAATGCAGTCACAGAGTACCCACTCTTTCAATATACTCCGAATGCTCTTAGCAGGAGAGGGAGTACAGATTCTGTCATCCTAGTAGGCGACTTCAATGCACATGTAGGGGCTGATGACCAAACGTGGAAAGGCATGATTGGGAGGAATGTTGATCCGGATTTAAATGAGAATGGGAGGTGCTTGTTGGATCTTTGTTGTAACAATGGACTTTCCATCACGAACACCTTCTTCCAGCACAGGGATGTCCATAAGTATACCTGGTACAGGGATGCAATGGACCAGAAGTCACTGATTGATTTTGTAAGCGTATCAGCTGACTTATCCCGATCAGTGTTGGATACACGTGTGAGAGGGGCAGAACTATCAACTGATCACCACCTTGTTGTCTGCACTTTTCGGTTCCCTGAATCCATGCCAACCAAGCGAAATACCTGGTCCAGACAGACTTGGTGCATCAAATGGGAAGCATTGGAGGATAGAGCTGTGAGGAAGACCTTTGCAGATAACATATCTTCAAGCTTCAAAGAACTACCCAGTGATCGTGATACTGTTGAAGAGGAGTGGCAGTTGTTTAAAGCTACTGTGATTATTTCGGCTGCATTGTGCTGTGGTCGTAAGCGGCTGAAAGTGGCGCAGGGTGGAGAGAAAAGGACTGCATGGTGGAACGATGAAGTCCAAGAAGCTGTCAAGGCAAAGAAGGAAGCCCTATTTGCTATGGTTTGCAAATAAGTCACCTTCCAGTCGAGTGCGGTACCCCGAGGCGCGAAAAGCAGCAGTAAAGACAGCATCAACAGCTAAAGCCAAGGCCTGGGAGAAGTTCGGGGAGAAATTGGAGGCAGACTATGGTTCGGCAAACATGGTATTTTGGCAGACCGTGCACCGCCTCCGTGGAAAGAAGTCTCTTTCATCACAAAGTATTAAGAGTTCGGATGGGAGGCTTCTAAAAACGGAGGAGAGCGTACTGCATAGGTGTAAGGAATACTTTGCATCTCTTCTTAATCCGGTGACAGCAACAACTGAGGCACATGAGGTGCACTTTGGAGCGGAGAATAGTCATGGTACTATCACCAAAGCAGAAGTCAGATGGGCAATTAAGTCCCTGAAGACTGACAAAACTGCAGATGATGATGAAATCCGGCCTGAGGTGTTAAAGGCCTTAAATCAGGATGGTATCCTGTGGCTGACTCGGGTGCGTCAGGTTGCTTGGATATTTGGCCAGGCCCCTAAGCAATGGCAGACAGGAATTGCGATCCATATCTTTAAAAAGGAAGATCAGAGAGATTGCAACTATCGAGGCATCTCTTTGCTCAGCAATCCTGGGAAAGTGTATGCTAAGTGTCTGGAGAACAGAAGTCGGGAAATAGTCGACTTCAAACTGTCGGGAGAGCAGTGTGATTCCTGACCTGGCCAAAGCACGATGGATCACATCTTTGGTCTAAGGCAAATCTTTGAGAAATCCTGGGAGTATGCAAAAGAGGTCTATGCATGCTTAATAAACATCGAAAAAGCATATGACAGAGTTCCTCAGGAGAAGCTCTGGCAATTGTTGTAAGTGTATGGAGTGGATGGGAATTACTGGTTCTATCATGTCTCTGTATAAAAGCTCTGAGATGTGTGTTCGGATAAATGGCATTAAGTCAAGACCGTTCACTGTGGGTGTTGGACTTCGCTAAGGGTGCGTACTGTCGCCCCTCTTGTTCATTATCTTTATGGTCTGGATAGATAGGGGCAGCCGAGACAATGAGCGTGTTTATGTGGGCGACTGCTTGGTGGAGAGGTTGCTCTTTGCTGACGACTTTGTCCTCCTTGGGTCTTCTCGCACGAACCTTCAGCATGCACTAGACTGGTTTGGAGCCAAATGTGAAGAAGCTGCGATGAAGATCAGCGTGGCTAGGAGTAAGATTCTGGTCCTTTCAAGACAACCTGCTCAGTGCGCTCTCCATGTTAGGGGAGCCCCATTGAGACACCTAGAGAAGTTCAAGTATAGGGATTACATTCATGAGTGATGGGCGGCAGGAAAAAGAATTGGATGCTCGGATCGGTGCAGCAAGCTGTGTCAGTTGTGAACTGTGGCGATCCTGGTAACGAAACGCGAGCTGGGAAAAAAAGCCAAGCTCTCAGTCTTCAAATCTATCTTTGTTCGCATTCTCACCTATGGTCATGAGTCTTGCGTAATGACTGAAAGAGTGCGATCGCGAGTACAAGTGGCCGAAATGAGATTTCTGAGAAGTGTGGCAGGTGTTACCCTACCTGATAGAGTGCACAGCAGCACAATAAGAGAGTCTGTAAATGTTGAGCTGCTACTTCTCCATATTGAGAGATCTCAGTTGCGCTTGTATGGCCACGTGATACGGATGCTGGAAACTGGTCTTCCTAAGCAGTTATTTTCCAAGCCAGTGGGTAAGAGACCAAGGGGTCTGCCTAGAACCAGGTGGCTAAACTGCATGGAGATCTGGGTTTGAGTCGCTTGGGTATTACCAGGGAGGACATGCACCTGATGGCGGATGATCGCGATCGCTGGAGATCGTCCATAGGGTTACTGCCCCCGCGACCCTAACGAATAACCAGGTTTGAAAAGTAAGACAGACTACGATGTTGGCATTACTGATTCAGGTGGGATTTAGCGTATAGGCGGACGGTCCTTGCCTGTGCATGTTTACACAGCCATAGCATGCATAATTCAGCTGTTCGCGAGATAATTGACCTGAAAGTTGGGTATCTAAAGCAGCACGCCTAATGTACGCTGCTCGTGCGGGATTCGTCCGCAGCTGTGGTAGCACAACAGCAAAACATGCGTGCAGCATCCTGTAACTTGTTCAAATCCCGGCCGGGAAATTTTTTTCAAAACGCTGCTAAATAGTTACTTTTTCCATTCATTATTAATAATTACGATAAAAATGCATTTTTATTTTCTTTTTTAATTCCAAAAATTATTTCGGAGTGTTAAGAATAAACAGCTCCAAAAGCGAGGTGACCCACCATCAATGGGACTGACCATGCCATAACACAGTTGATAGCAAGGGCCAATGACGTGATGGCATGGACAAATATCTGTCCTCTCTCTGCTGGTGCATTTGAGCATGGCTCATTCATTTCTCTTTTGACTACTGTTCTAGGTACGTATTTCCCTAGTCTGCAAAAGTAGGAGTTGTCCCTCTTGGAGACTGATGTTTGCAGTCGTTAAGTTATATTTGTAAAATTCCTGCTGTGGAAACTGGGTACAGACTGGCGGTGGTGAGTGCATTGAAACTGGGTTGATAGTAATTAGTGCACTAGCCTAATGGTGAATGACCAAATGGTACAGCCCACTGCTGCTGCATATGTGGCTGATGCCCAACAGTTGGGACCAAGGAGGTTGCAGTGATCCTCCTCGACTTTGCCGCAATAAAAGGGTTCACATGACGCCTTCAGAGCATTCAGAAGCACCCTTGAGCAACACAGAAGCACCCCGATCTTGAAATGGAGCCCAAGCCAGCTGTACCTGGCCTCCTGAACCGGCTGTGGTCCCACAGGAGTAAGGATTACCCAGCTACCCTTGTGTTACATGACCTCTTAGTCACATGGTGCGTACTGTCTAGTGGTGTGCCACCAATAGGTTAATAGTATATGGTTAAGCTGTTCTGTTGAAGCTAAAATCTGTTTAAATTCTTTGCACAGTGAACAACAGGGCCCTGCACGCACATTATGTAAATTTTGCAATTTATTCATTGAATTAAAATTATTTTGATTAAACACATGCCTCCCAGCAGTCTGTTCTAGTTCCTATCCAAGTTCTGCAACCCTGCCATTCCTCCCCACGTAGTGTGATCGAGTCCAGTCAACACCCAGTTGACCCACGTGGCAAGGGTGCTCACTGGCGCCCAAACAGGGACTTGGGTCCGCGAGTGCCCTGCCAGTGGAGTCGGAATTGAGCAGGCTGCTGTTGGGTGGTTGTAGTATTGTATGAGGCCGGACCATGGAGGCAACAATCGGTTCAACTGGCACGATGTTAGCTGGTTACACTGGAACCATACCCAGGGAGGACAGCGGAATAAGTATTTCGGCCTTCCTGGCGATCGTGGACAACATCAGAGTGATCGCTGGTTGGTCTCCAGGAATCAAATCCACGGTTGTAAAAGCGAAGCTTAAGGGTAGTGCAGCCAAGAAGACTGCGGAATATGACCTGTTTGATACTGATGACTACCTAGGCTTTGGGAACGCTTGGAGCCAAGTCTTCGGCTGCATTAAATTGGACAGGGACTTTGCAAAAGAATAGCATGAGGTCGTCCAGCGGCTGAGGAGTCCATTGCAGAGTTAGCGCGGTGCATCGAACTCGCTGTGGAGCGCTTCGTGGGAGCCAACGCCAAGTGGGCTGGCAGCAGAGAGTCAATGTTATTAAAACGATTTCGTAACAGCTGTCTGCTAGTCCACCGACGGTTCCTAATGGCGTCCAACCCGAAGACATATAGAGAGGCCGTCGTGGCAGCTCTGTGCTCCGAAAATATGGAGAAGCGGAACAGCGGTGAGACCAACTTAGTGGAGGCTGATGCAGTTGCATCCGGAGAGGGTGCCTTGGGCCTTTTGGAGTATGAGGGTGACAAAAGGACCATGGCTGGGCCCAGCAAAATGCAGGTAGTGCAGCAGGCAGCATGTGATTGCGGTGATCGCCTCAAGAAACTAGAGACCATGATGGAAAAGCTGACTCAGTCCTGGCCCAGTTAAGTGAAGACAAGAAAAGGGAGCGTCCAGTTGGACCTCAAGATCCGAGTGCGAGCACCACTTGCTTCTGTCGTGGACAGGGAGGCCATTTTGCCCGTTCTTGACCCCAGCAGATGGCTGGAGTGAAGCATATGTAAATGCAGGTGCATCTGGAGGTAATACAATCTCTGTAAGTTGTGGGCCGGACGACATGTACCGGATCATCATGGATGCCCAGAGGCAGCTTGTGTTGATGCTTGTCGACACACAGGCTCCCGTGTTTCACTAATAGATGAGGAACTCTGTAGGCAGCTCCTGGGGGTCGTTTTTCGCTCCGTTGAAATGATGGTAAAGGGCGTGAATGGGGGCGAGGACCTTTAAGGTCCACTCATTCCGGTACCACCCATACGATGGTATCCTTGGAATGGATATCCTCAATGGTGTCTTCATCCATTCTTGTCCTCGCACCGAGGCAGTGATGATTTGGAAGCCACGCTACCCTAGGGTGGTCGAGGGCACAGATGGACGGGGTGGTTTGGCCTGTTTGCTGTACAACATTGTACGCGGAATGGTTGGATGCAGCTGTTGGGGTTCCAGCATAAGGACCAGAAATGGGTACCCTATGGAATACTGGTGTCGTCAGCGTCTTTGCTGTAGGTTTTCGCCACCCTGCATCTGGAATGAGTAAGTGACTGTCTTGGAAATGTCCCAGAGATTGTTGCCGCAGACGCCTACGGCAAAGATGCCAACGACACCAGTATTCCCTACCATGTTGTGTTGGTGTTAGGCCTGTGGGCTTATGTGGGGTTTCCGCACCTGAGTGCAGGTGTGGTGGCATAGGTCTAGAAGCTGTGCATATCGACGAAGGGCCAGTTGATAAGGCCATAGTTGCCTTAGCAGAGCACCCATGCGTAACAGAATGCCGCTCTACAGTTGAGACAGCAGACAGTCGTGGGGGGTTGTCAAGCAATGTACCGAGGCGCTTCCTATTTAAAGGAGAACGCCTAGAGTTTTGCGACCTGTAAATGCGGAGGGGCACTGATCAGAAGATCTGCAGGGAAAGGCAGGATTGATATTATCTGTGATGGCGGAAAGGCATGGGATAATGAGGGATAAGGCCAGGTTGGGGTCTGTGTGGTCTTGGTCTAAGGTTGATCAAGTGTTCCATGGAACCCATGATCAGACTTGGGGAAGGCGTGTGTGACATCCTATGTCAGTGTGAGTTTTGTTGCTCTCGCACTGCTAGGCATAACATGCGCCCTTCCCAAGTATAGTTATTTGCATCAAGGTGCGTTGCTGTTTTATTTCATTTTTTATTGAGTATTGTTGCCTGCATATAACGTAGGGAACAATTGTTATTTGTGCGTTAAGCACGTTTTGTCTTGCTGTTGAATGCAACAAGTGCCGGTCGTAGTGGCGGGCATTTTTCTTGTGAAGATTATGCGTGTTTTCTGGGAAGCACTGCTGGCAGCTGCATGGCTTTGTTGCAACGATCCATTTGTTTTAATATATTGTTTGTAAAAAACGCTATTGAATTTGTTAAAATAAAAAATATGTTGTTATTCGAAGAGAGACGCGCCATGCAAGCCACAGAGCTTCTCTGGCTGATGCCGACAGAGATCAGACTTGGTTCTGAATAATGGGCCACCGTAGATTCGATAGAAAGCACAATCACTCCGGCATTGTTTTGCCAGCACCAATTTAAAAAACTAGTTTATTGCTGTCAATAAAATAATTGGACACAAGGTGTATGGAGTTCCAGGCGAAATTTGTTTTCCCGACAGATGGGACGGTCGAATATGAACACATAAAGAAGTTGTACTAACGACCAAGTTGAGAAAATTTTCCAGTGCTCTTATTTTGTGGGCGGACTCTTGCGACGGAATTAAACAAGTATATTCAAAGATGGTTAGAAGCAAGTTGGTGAGGGACCCTTTTATTATCTCTCACGTCGTTCCAGGATGGCCGTCTGTTAGTCACATGGTGCATACCGTCTTGTGGTGTGCCACCAATAGGTTAATAGGGTATGGTTAAGCTGTTTTGTTGAAGCCAAAATCTGTTTAAATACTTTGCACAGCAAACAATAGGGCTTGCACGTGCATTTTGTAAATTTTGCAATTTGTTCATTGAATTAAGATTATTTTGATTAAACACACGCCTCCCAGTAGCAGCAGTCTGTTCTAGTTCCTACCCAAGTTCTGCAACCCTGCCACTCCTCCCCGCAAACAAATACTTAAAAAAGGTGTGTGGAAAGGTAGAAAAAGTTCTCAAAAAAGTTGAAAAGAAGGTGGAAAAACTTTCACAATACCAAAAGATTGAAATTATAGAATCGTTGTTAAAGAACATACACTATATGATCAAAAATATCCGGACACCCCTCACAGATCATCGATTGGCCCAATGTCACATGATAATGACTTGCACATCATTTAAATAGCTTCCCACACCTTCAGACACAACTCTGCTTGGACATTGGCAAGAATGGGTCGTTCGGCAGAGCTCAGTGAGTTCCAACGTGGAACCATCGTTGGATGTCACCTATGCGGCAAGTCCGTGCGTGACATTTCCAGCCTTCTTCAGATACCCAAGTCAACAGTAGGCGATGTCATTATGAAATGGAAGACCCGGGGATCAACAACAGTTCAACAACGAACCAGTAGACCCAAGAAACTAACGGACAGAGACCGTCGAGTGCTTCGTCGTGTCACCCGCAGAAACCGGAAGTCCTCGGCGGAAAAAATTGCCACAGAGTTTCGAAACGCCTCTGCAAATGATGCCAGTATCATGACAATTCGTCGGGAACTGCACACGATTGGATTCCATGGCCGTGCTGCTGCCCACAAGCCCCACATCAGCAGGGTCAACGCCAAGCGACGTCTGGAGTGGTGCAAAGCCGACAGAAACTGGACAATGGACCAATGGAAACGTGTAATGTGGACAGACGAATCTCGCTACACATTCTGGCAATCCGATGGACGAGTTTGGGTTTGGCGCATACCTGGAGAACGCTTCTTACCTGAGTGCACAGAGCCCACAGTCAAGTTCGGAGGAGGAGGAGTCATGGTGTGGGGCTCATTTCATGGTACGGACTGGGCCAGCTCGTTCCTGTGCAAGGAATCATGAACTCCGACCGTTATCTGAATGTTTTGGACAACTGTGCACTTCCAACGTTGTGGCAATTTTTCGGAAACGGGCCATTTCTCTACCAACACGACAATGCTCCGTGCCACAAAGCGAGGCGTGTACAGCAGTGGTTTGCGGACTCAGGGGTCGAAGAAACGAGTTGGCCGGCACAAATTCCCGACCTCAATCCTATAGAGAGTCTGTGGGATGAATTGGAAAGACGCTTGCGGGCCAGATCACATCGGCAACTTCTGTACCCGAACTGATTCTCGCTCTTCGGGAGGAATGGAGGAACATTCCGGAAAGTACCTACCAACATTTGGTGGAAAGTCTTCCCCGAAGGGTGGAAGCTGTGATTTGGGCAAAGGGATGTGCAACGCCCTATTGATTTCCATGAAATCGTGGCTAGAGCGCAAACGCGCATGTGTCCGGATATTTGTGATCATATAGTGTATATCAGGTACACTAAAAGGTGGATGCACCTAAAATCCGGACCCTAGTTATGAGCGATGTTGAAAATGGCCTCCACCCAGATCCAAACACACTTGTAGATGTCTCTGCAAATTCAGGAACATATCCTAAGGTGTCATCGGTAATGGCTTCAATCTCTTTATGCAACATTTGTATGCAACATTTCAAGTCAAAATGTAAGTAACTTTCAAGTTTCTATATAAAAGTTTGGGGCTTCTAGCAAGAGAATCACCCTGTAGTTATAACAATAATGCACATATAGATGTTCTTGCATTTATCTTGTAAATGAAATATTTATTCTTAGTTAAGGGATTTTATTATAATTTTATTTAATGTGGTGGCAGTTATATGGTGTCAGCAGCTCTCAATGTCACCCAATTTACAGTTCACCTGTTAATGGCATCCCCACAGTTGCATAAGAAAAAATCCAGTCATCCTATTACTGTATACAACTCCTCACCAAAAAATTAGAATAACAGTATTTTACGTTCTGAAATTAAATTTGAGTGGAGATTAATCAACAAACTTTTGTAACTACACGTTCAGACATTTTTTTCCTGGATGATGTACTTATTCCTGTAGTAGACCTCAAAAGAAAAATTTATTTATTCAAAATTTAAAATTTACATTAAATAAATTGAAAATGACAAATTAATAATCCTGAGATAGAGACAAAAAATTAGAATAATGACAAAAAAAAGATGCACAAATCACTTTAATCGATGATTCATGAAATTAATACTTAATATCACCACCACCGCCTTTGGCTTTAATTACAAGACTTAGCCTATTTGGCATGCTGTTGACCAACTTGGCACATTCTGCACGACTGATATTAGACCAAAATGATTAATTGGCGAATTCAACTCCTGCTTTGTCTGTGGAAGTCTGTGCTGAAGTCTTCATCAACTTCCATAAATTTTCAGTTGGATTAATGTCTAGTGAATTATTGGCCATGTAACACACAGATATTTTATGGTGAAGACATTCTTTCTTGGATTTAGCAATATGACTAGACGACCATCCTGCTGGAACAGAAAGGAATCACAGCATAGTTGCCCAGATGATTGGATCATGAAATTGTCAAGTATTTCTTGATAGACTGCAGCATTTACTACACCATTTAGGACACATAACTTTCCTACGCCATAAGATTTCATTACCCTTAAGGAAGCAGTAAATGTCATTGATCTGTTGAGGGAGTTTCTGTTGTAAGCTGCACGACTTAAGCTTGGTTCCCTCTGGCAGAAAACAAGAGAGCAGAGACCAGGGCGTATTTTTTTCTGCCTTTTTACTTTCTGCTCCTGCATGTGTCCCACATGGCAGAAACTCAAAAGGATAAGATAGCAGAAGTTTTGCCCATCACAAATGCACTGCACCGAAGCCGTCGATCGATCTAAACGGTCGGCTTCGACTGCACACATTACGTACACGGTTCGTTTTTGCATTCAATTGTTGTTTATTCAATTTAATTTGATTAATTAATTAATAAATATATATTTCGCACCTCTTCTATAAGCGCTTCTACATCAATTTTCTTTCTCGGCCTCTTCATCTTTGTGAGCTGAGTTTCCGACATTTTTATTTTGTGAGAGAGAGAGAGAGAGGACGTCACTGTGACGTCACTGCAGAGATCGTTTTCTATTGGCTGAGCAATCGTTTCTGCCCTGCTTGTACCACAAAAGTTGAACTCAACCCAACTCTAAAAAGCAGAAATTTTCAGTCGGGCAGAAGAGACGAAAACGGGAAGTGACATCATAAAATTTTTCTGCTTTGTGGTTTCTGCCGTTGTTTTTACGCATGTGGGAACCACGCTTTACCAGTCTGTCTCCACGCACCTGACCCTTGGTCACCAAAACACAAAGTGAACGCAGATTCGTCACTAAATAATTAGTTACTCCAGTCATTTTGTCCCTAAGTAACTCTTTCATTGTACCCCTTTACACGGGTTGGTCTTTGATCAACATCATCATAGGTTTACTTTTGGGAAATTCTGGGTTGAAACGAAAATTGATATATTCGTCTGCTAGATACAGTTGCTCCACCTTTTTTTCACTCAAAATGAATATATTTAACACTTTTGAAACTGTGTTTCTTCACAACGTTTTTCAGTTGCCTGTCCTTCTCTCACTAGTCTTGCCTTTACATCCACATCACTTTTGATTTCCTGTAAAAGTTGAATCCTCTTTTTGCTGATTTAACACCTTGCCACTGTAAGCTGTGAGCAGTTCGTGATTTTCGCAATTTCTGCCAGGGTTTTTTCAGTTCCATAAAGATCACATATTGTTCGCTTTGTGACATGATATACGGCTGATTATCTGCTCATGTTGCTCAGTCTGAGCTAAGAAAAGTTGCAATGCCTTTTATATCGAACATTAAAAAGATATGCAAATCTTTTGCCAGTATTTCTGCTAATCAAATTGCACAGTTTTTGAAATCATTATAATATTTAGTGTCTACCTTGGAATTATTCTAATATTTTGTCATCTTCAATTTGTTGAATGTAAATTTTAATTTTTGTATAAATTAATGTTTCTTTTGAGGTCGACTAGAGGAATAAGTACATTACCCAGAGAAAAAAAGTCTAAACCTGTAGCTACAAAAGTTCGTTGATTACTCTTCACTCAAATTTAACTTCAGAACGCAAAATACCGTTATTCTAATTTTTTGGCGAGGAATTGTATAAAGGTGCATAAATATCTGGCGAGCCAAGTCGAATCCTTTCCTGAGGCAAATATCTGTAGACAACTAGCTCACAGAGTTAACTTCAATCCGTGGTACGAGGTGATGCACTTCGAACGATCAAGGTCATGCAAAATGGGTGAACATTATAATGTGCTAATTTTGAAACTGCAGTGCGAATAGAGTATATAGATAGAAAAAAATTTTTTTTTTTTTGCTAAACTCAAGTATTTATTGTGGACACAAATGGAAGTGAGCTGGCATTGGAAGTGGGATTAAACTTCTGGAATCTAGTGATTAAGCTGCGTGAGATTTAAGCAAATAATGAAGTTAATTGGTCGTGTGATAACTACTTTAAGAAAAGAGACAATTTCAATATCTTTGTGACGACAATCACTAATATCCATTGGTAATATTTGAATGTGCGAGACATTCACATCAAATGTTAACAAAACAATTTATGGAGTTAAATAACGAAATCTTATAAACTGCTTGGACACTATCATTAAAAAAAAAAAATTGACTTTGTTGGAAGTGAAAACAATGATTCTATTAAATTCGTCTGTTGCGTAAAAAAAGGTTTTATTGGGAAATGAGAAGTTAGGGTTGTTGATTTTTTTCGTCTGGATGACGAGAAAGAAAGGGAGAGAAAAAAAAAGAAGGGGACGAGACAGTGAGGAAGGAAGGAGTGTAAGCCAGAGAATGGAAGTTGAAATATTAGTTTTGCATTCCTCTTTAGCAGAATGGTGAAGAGAAAATTAAAGAAATGATACTGACTCATTTGGAATAAAGCCGATCAGTTTAATTTTGTTGCGATGAGACAGAACGTGTGATATTTGAAGAATGATTAAGTATGAGAAAGATTAAGCAAAAGTTCTGTGGGCATTACTATCCAGTAAAGGTGTCTGTCTCCAACACAGCATTACGAGTACCCATAAGGTTATCAAAAGTGTCCTGACTTGGCTATGAGTGATTTTCACCTCCTGAAGGATCATCTCTGTGGACAAAAATTTTACATGATTGATGAAGTGATTCAGGGACCAGACGGCAAAATTCTATGTTGCTGTTATGCAGAAGCTCGTACCCAGATGGGAAAAATGTATTGAGTGCAAGGGATTAAGTCGAAAAATACTACAGGTAATTTCAAGTTATCTCTCATTATCCATACATTAAATCAGTCTAATTATTGACTGGATGCCCATCGCAATTAGTGAAACATTTGAAATAAGCAAAACGCAGGCTTTATACTAAGGCCCGCCGCAAATACATGGGTCGCGCCATGGGCGCTGTGCTTGCGTCGGCGTCGCTCCTTGTCGCCCGAGCATGAGCTCGTTTTTGCCCTTGGTCGTGCGCGACGGAAAAAAACTGGTTTTCAGGCAACATTGCCTCTATTGAGCTGAATTCAATTGGAAGCGACCAGTGACAACATCGTCGATAGCCAATCAAAACATCTAATTCCTCCATAGTGGATACAGAGAAATGATAGATATTGTTAAGAATAATTATGCAGAAACTGGATATGAAACATTTTGACACTCCATTGTTCCATTTTGCCATTATTATAATTAATGACACTCCATTATTATTATTAATTATTATTATTATTTTGTTTTGTTCTTTTTACCTAGCTATTTTAAATGTGATTTCATTAACCCTATATTGGGCTTCGGCCTGTTGGGGACAACACGGGGCTTTTTCCCTCCGGTGTATCTGGTGAGATTCCCCCCGTTGTTGTTACATTATTATTATTATTATTATTATTATTATTATTATTATTCGTGTTAAATTTCAGTTTATTTTCTTACCTAAAAAATAATTTTTATTTCGAAACAGTTATTTAAATTTATTTCAAAACAATATATACTGGGTGGGCAAGAAATAACGTGAGGTGTTCAGAGCTCGCTAGCGGGAATTCTATTAGGCCAAATGCAGTACATTGTGGTGTATATACTTAGTGGAACATGCAGTTTCGATTTCTGCAAAAAAAAAAAAATAGTACCAAAAGTCGCCATAGGGGGCGCTTATTTCAAGAAAACAATGAATACCTAATTGTCAAATGAAAAAATACCGTACAAACCAACTTTAGTAACAACAATAAACAATGTTTTATTTTTAATTACAAATGTGTTTCAATATGACCACCAGTGTGCTGTTCCAATAAGTGCATGCGGTACACGACATTTTCTACGGCAGCTCGCAGCATATCTGCATTAATTAGTCTGATATGTAACGTTATTTGATCCTTTAAGGTTGAGAGGTCAGGAACATGTGCTTGATACACAAGGTTTTTCAAATATCCCCATAACCAAAAATCATAAGGGTTGAATCAGGCGACCTGGGTAGCCATACCATGGGAAATGCACGACTAATTATTCTGTTGTCTGAAAAACGTTCTCGCAAGATCTGCTGCACCTGACGTCCGATGTGCGGTGGCGCACCATCCTGCATAAAAATGGTAGAATCCAGACAACCCTTTTCCTGCAATCGTGGTATCACAAATTCTTAAGCATATCGGCATACCTGGCAGAATTGACGGAACAAGTCACCGGTCCACGGGGACGGATTTCTTCAAAAAAGTACGGGCCGATGATGAAAGAAGCAGTAAAGCCGCACCATACTGTTAGTTTCGGTGAATGCATAGGAGTTGGCAGACACACTTGTGGATTTGATGCAGCCCAAATACGGCAGTTGTAGGTATTGATATCACCATTCAAATAAAAATGTGCCTCATCACTCCATAAAATTTGCCATGGCCATGCATCATCCACTTCCATACGTGCTAAAAATGTCAACGAAAAGTCAATTCGGATACGTTCATCTCCAGGAAGCAATTGTTGAACAGGTGTGAGTTTATAGGGATAAAATGTCAATATCTTATGCAATATTTTCCTCACCGTCGAATATGGGATATCTGTTTGGCGTGCTATTGCGTGTGCACTGCTGGTACCCTGCACAGTAGTCATCTCCTGTTCCACAACAGCAGTTGCAACTTCTTCAACGTGTTGCTGCCTGATTCATTTGTTTCCCCGGCCTGGTTGCACTCCTAGAGTTCCGGTAGATTCAAATCGTTCAGTCATTTTCCGTAAGTTAGTTATGCTCATCGTTCCTCTTCGTTTTCAATCGCCAGAATTCATGAAGGGCAGCACTTGCATTGTCGCTCTTCTGATAAAACAACTTGACTAATAATGCCCGGTCAGGCAGAGTAAGCGTCATTGTCAGGCCATTCGTTCGTGAATGATGGGAAATCCTCAGCCTTGCCTTTTATTGTCATGATTGCTCAACACGGAACGCGCTTATGCAATAGTATCTTGAAATAAGCGCCCCCTATGGCGACTTTTGATACTATTTTTTTTTTTTATTGCAGAAATCGAAACTGCATGTTCCACTAAGTATATAGACGAAAATGTACTGCATTTGGCCTAATAGAATTCCCGCTAGCGAGCTCTGAACACCTCACGTTATTTCTTGCCCACCCGGTATTTAAAAATATTTAAACAGTTATTTAAATAAATATTTAAATAAATTCACTAATTTTATTTTTATATATATCTTTTTATTATCTAATTATTTATTAAGTACTTTTATATTTAAGTATGTTTGTAGTGTTGTTTTAATATTTTTATAATAAAGAAATTCTAAATATTCCTTGAAATTTTTTAATGTTTCATATCCAGTGATGTTTAAAACATTATATGATATAACTGATATTATTATTATGAACAAATAAATTCATGTAATAGTGTATATGATTCATCTTACATTAGCCTGAGAAGCTAAAAGTTCGTAAAATTCATCTTATTTGCAAGGGTATCGTAAAATACGGATTTATTATTATTATTTAAACAGTAGTATAAAAAAATATTAAAACAACCCTACAAAAATACTTAAATATGAAGGAACTTAGAAAATAATTATATTACATCATAATTTATTCATAAAATTGATGAAAGGCACAATATTTGGTTTCAATATTTTCAGAATTGAATTTTGGATGTTAGTTTATATTTTCTAAGCAAAAAAATTTTCTGTATAGTCTGCACCTGTTTTGTTTACTGAATTAGTTATTAATTATGATTTAAAAAATGAGATATAAATAAAAACATTAGTTGAAAATAATTAAACCATTACTAACATCAGTTCACAGGGCCAAAGGCATGAATATTTCACTATCGCATTTATTTATTTAAATACTTATCATTATGTATATACCATAGGAGAGAAGACGGGTGAGCCGGCAACACTCTTGTATTTGCGGCGGGAAAGAACTGGTGACAAGCAACAAAGAGTGACAACTGACGTCAGCAGTGTGACCTTGACGAACCCCCCACTGCAGGTGGCAACGAGCGACAAGCTGTCGCTAGCGACCAGGTAGCTCCTAATTTTTTATTTGCGGCGGGCCTAAGACTGGGTTCATAACTGAGTTCATATGATAGTTGAGTGGATGATGTAATCAATTGGAGTTAAGTAATGTGATGATTATCTCAACTTAATCTTTCTTTCTTGAACATAGTCACATGATAATTTAGAAACTTCATGAATTCTAACTTCATGTTCAATATGATACAAAGCAAAAAAGTAATCAGAAAAAAAAACTAGTAGATGGCGCTGTAATCTTGCATACAGTTTTGACTAAAACAATAAATTAACGTCTATTAGATCTGTAAAGTCTTCCGCAACATGCTAACTTGATGAGGTTGACATTAAAAGGAAATTTTTATTTTTAGCTTACTAGAAGACTCCACAATCTCAGTCTTCACCGATTTCGATGGGCTTTAATATACAGGTTGAAGGCATCTAAAAGTAACTCATGTTAAAGGGTTTAGGTCAATACGTCTTCGTTTTATAAAAAATCTAGGTTAACGGCATGATGCCGCTTTTATAACCATAGCAGTGGCTTAATGGTTAATACCTCGTTCACAATGATGATTTGGCTCGATCGTGATTCGACAGATTTAGTGTTCACAATCACACCATCTAACGAGCAACAGTTGTGCAATTCAGTTTCTAAAATGGCTGCTGAAGGAAGCTGTGTTGAGGCTATAGTGAAATATCTGGGTCGAGGCTCCAGAGCTTCGTTTTCAAACTAATTCGAGGCGAACAACTTTTCGTAAATGTCGTGAGTGGATCATCATTCGTGCAAACGATTTTTCTGTTCACATTGCACTTCTCGATCATGATCCAGATGTGCAGTGTGAATGAGGTATTAGGCACTTGCTTGCAGACCTAACATTGTAGTACAATTCTCTCTTACATTGCTATTTTTTTTCCAAATGAATAAATTAAAATACAGTATTACTAAATATAAAACTTCAGGAAAACTTTTTTTTTTTTTTTCATTCTTGGCACCTTTAAAGGTTTGACCAAATTGATCTTCAATTACACAGGCCAATGATGAAAAAATATGCCTTATTCTTGTGGTTATAGTGTGCTGAATCCAAAACTGTTTTTAGATTTTTTCTATCACACCACGTTTCCAAGCTATGCACATAAAGACTGCAATGTTAAATTAATGTGTGTGAAAAAAAGTGGCTGCAATATTAACGTATCCATAATTTATCAGGCCACAAAGAAATTTATCAGGCCCCAAACACTGAATAATTTAAAATGTTTCAGTGAAAATCAAGAAATCTGTGAATGATAGAAAAACACTGAGGTCAGATACGAATTCCGCATAAAAAAAGCATAAGAATCAGCTCTTAGCGTTAAAAAAGTTTTTAAAAAATTATTTTTTTATGTGACCTGTGTTACTGTTTGATCTCTCTCACTTTATTTCACTCTTTAAAGAAAATTAATAAGTAAAAAAAAAGCCATGTCAGATAGATACATACAGTTTTTTGTATTATGATCTTCATCTCAAAAACTTTTTTCTTCATATCGTTAGTACACTTCAACATGTGCACCTTTCCTAGCTTGAGAACTTCCAGATGATATGCATTTTCTCACCACATATTCACCAGCATGCCTTCTGTTACCGTCAATATCGCATCTGTTATTCTTGCCTTTTAATGTGTTCACATCGGGAGCAGTGATGCCGCTAGGTAAAATCAGCGTGGTGCAGTGCCATGCTGCCCCTTGCCCCGTCACGCTGCCCCTCCACCCCGCCACGCTGCCCCTCGGCGCTGCACAAACGCAAGAAACTGAAACCAATAAATGCCAACAATGTGCGGCTTAAGTATTCATTGGAGCTTATCATTGTGGCGTGAGTGATTTAAAGCCTAAACATTTTAATTAAACTGCTACATACATTCATTTAAAATATTAACTAACTGCATCAGTTTAGTTGGTAGCCGTGACGAGCTGTTTATCGCGTTACTCCTTGTGCTTTTTTTTTATCTTCCGCACTGACAAGTCTAGCCTTTTGTATTCGTGTGTGGTGGTTTCCTGTGGTCACTTTACTGTCAAAACAAACAGCTTCGTCCACAAGAAGAAGTATTCCTCAATAAGCTTTCATCTTTAAATTAGCATTAATAAAATGCTGAGGGATAATACAGATCAACTGTATAAGGTATAAAGTTTAAAAATCTTAATCCAATCATTATTCGCAATTTTATCCTGCAAAAATAGTGGATAAATTGTTGAAAATTATACTTTAAAAACTATTGAGGACTGTATTACCAGATGATGTCTTTTCGTGGCATCACAAAGTAAGGAAGAGATTAGCCTAGAAGAAATTAGAAAGCCTTAACGTGCCCTAATCGCATACAGATTCCGAAGTTAGCATTATAACTTAAAAATATAAATGTAGGTCACTGAAATGCCCATGTACTTTTAATAACTTTAAAGCAAGAATTTAGCTGCACTCAGTGCCCCTTTCAGACATTCAGCACCCCATTGCCTTCGAGCGTGCCATGCTGCCCTTTGTTTCTGTAGCCATCACAGGGGAGACTGGTCTAGCAAACACTTTATCCTTAACATATCCCACAAAAAAAGTCTAAGGGTGTTATGTCCACAGGACGTGGTTGGGCCAAGCTGTAGGACCATCTCTTCTAAACCATCGGTTGGGAAACGTTTAATCGAGGAATTCTGAACTGATAATGTCCAATCTCGCATGATAAATTACCTATGGTTGGTACTCCTCTAATTGAGGCGCTACATAACACTGCAGGATGTCTAAATACCAGAGAAATCACAGAATGCATTGAGCTTTCTCTCTCATAGATACCATTTTCAATGTGACTGATGTTAGTGCCACTTATATTGCTTCGGCTTCTACTGTGGAGTTTAAAAACTTTTCGAGATGGAGATCATATACAAAAAAACCATATGTGTCTATCAAACATACATTTTTTATTTATTAATTTTCTTTATCAGGGAAAGACTTTGTGTTCACCATTAGTTTCTTTGCTACAGAAGTTTCTAATGTTGACTTCACTGTATAAGAATATCACTTCATAGTAAGACTGTTTCATAACATGGAAACTGCATTGTGCGAGTACCACATTATGGCTAGGTGGCTATAGTATGATCCAAAAGCCAGGAAGAGCATTATAAGTCAAGAATTCGCAGACCAATACAAATAAAAAGATTCTGTTTGCACAGACATGTAATGCTAGAATTGTTCGGTTTTTGATCAACAGATGTCAGGTTACAGATATCAGTTTATGCATATTTTCAGATGGTATAAAAGGCTGTGTTGATGAATGATGGATGGCACATTGAACATTTATAAGCTGACTGTTAATCCAGCATCTTACAGTCTGAAAATGTGCATAAACTGATGTCTGTAACCTGACAATGCCATTTGTTGGTCAAAAACTGAACAATTCTAGGATTAAATTTTTTTTCCCTGGAAAAAAAAATCATACTTCATTTAATCGTTTCTGTGTGAACAGAATCTTTTTATCTGCATTTGTCTGTGAATTATTGAGTTTTAAAGTTTTTCCTGATTTTTGGATCGCCCTGTATGTTCGAAGCTATTATACAGGGTGAAACAGTCAAAGTGTTACAAACTTATAGTACTTATACAAGTGATCATAATAAGCATTTTATGTCCTATAAACATTAGTCTGGAAATGCATAACTGATGAGTTACAGAAGTTAACACATGCAGCCTTCACTGCAATTACAGTAGCTGCTTAAACTGACGTCCTCCAACCTCAATGCATGTTTGGCATCTGCGGTGTAAGTTGTTGTACACTCTGTCGAGTAGCACTGGAGTACCTTCAGCGGCTGCCACAAACCGTGCTACAAGATCCGCTTCTGACCCCATCAGGGTTTCATAAACGATGCTCGTTAAATGTCCCCACAAAAAGAATTCCAGTGGGTTTAAATCTGTTGACCTTGGTGGCCATGCCACTGGACCCCCTCGCCCAATCCATCGTTCACCGAATGTTTCGCCAAGATAGTCCCAGACAGCGTGCGCGAAATGGGGTGGCGCACCATCATGCTGAAACTACATGTTGTGACGGGCTGTAACTCATCAGTTATGCATTTACGGACTAATGTTTACAGGACACAAAATGCTCATTATGATTACTTGTATAAGTACTATAAGTTTGTAACATTTTGACTGTTACACCTTGTATATAGTTAATAATATAATAGTTAACATTACAAGGAAGAACGATTGTTTAATTCCAAGAAAGCCAATCCCCAATAATTGAGAGTAATATAATAGATCATAATTCCCAGTCCATGAGGTGATGATACATAGTTCAACAGGCAAGTCCTAAGAATCGCCTTCTGCATTAAATAAGTTATATGCCAATCAGCGGCTGCCTTAATTTCATTGCAGAGGTCTTTTATTTATCATTCATATTTCTTGCTTAAAGTGCTTAATAGCGCTTTGTTCAACACATGATCAAACAACTTTTCAAACACGGAAGTATTACGATTCTTCTCAGAAAAATTTATTTTGCATTGATTGCAAAAAAAGGCTCTTTTAAGAGCCACCAATTTAACAGTAATTCATTTCACAGCAACCACAGTATGAGACTAAATTTTACTCCAGGTAATTTCCATGGTAACGCAGCAATTGACAGTTCTTATAATATTATGACAATTAGAGAATGAGACAAAATGAAACTCAAGTGATTTGTCAAACATTGTAAGTGATAAAAATAAAGAAAAATTATTTACCCAGAGCTTTATTGTTAATTTAGTCACTTGAAAAAAAAGGCGCGTAACGAAGACTCCAACTTGCAATGTTCGGTTATAATTAATGCAACTCTTAGGTATAAAAGAGGCGTTAAAACCTTTGACCGCAATAGTTGAACACAGAACATGTTTATAATTGAAAATTGGTCCCTATCTGTTATGGTTTACGAGATAAATTTTATATATAACCATTTTGCATAATGAGGTTATCGGAAGGTCATCAATAGCCACCCATGACTTCCTATTTGTTGGCTACAATAAACTTGGGATTCCTAATTTATTGGCTACAATAAACCTTCTCTTATTTTTGCACAGTTAGGAGGGGTGCAGCAGACTTTTACATCACCCTCAGCGTTGGACTTATACATAAGCACACTAAGCACGTGCTTAAGGCCCCGTTAGACAAAGCATGTGAATAGGGGCCCCCGAATCCTCAGAAAAATAGGATTTATACCAGTGGCGGCTCGTAACTAAAATTTCTGGGGGTGCTGCGTCAGAAAATTGTAATTTTTCACGAACTAGGGAATAACTACTGACATTAAGGTAAAGAATCATGTAATATACGTTTATAAGAATACTATTAAAGAAAAAAAAAAGACACATTATATTGAATTTTATCCATATCGAAAGAGAAACTGGGGGTGCTGCAGTGCCACAGTGCCTATGGACGAGCCGCCACTGATTTATACTGTGGAAGGTGTGCAGTGCTTAGGGCCCCTAAAGGTACTAGTCCGGCCCTGGTCATCCTGTATGTTTGATTGATTAAGACATAATTTGAAAAATGTTTACACAAATTTTTTGACATATACTTACTCTCTTGACAACACCTTCTCCAATCTGTTTGACACGGGTAATGTCAGACAGTATATCCTGACAAGTGAGAAGAGGGTGACACTCGCTCATCCCAGGTAAACTGAAGGCACCAGAAAGGCACATAGGGTGACAAACAGGTTTCATATTTTGTAATACATCTGCGTAACAGGTGAGGTTTAAAGTGTTTGACTCAGTAGCACCGTAGGCAGTCACAACTGTCGATTTCGTTGCCATGATGGGGCTGCCTGGTATGCCTTCCCCTGTGCTTTTCGGCGGCGGATCATACATGTTTGGCGCCGCCAAAGTCTCCACGGAAACCGATTGGTGCTGGGATGCATAATTCACGCTTTCTGAAGTTGACAGGATTGCTTTTATTGTTTCCTTATCGTTGCTGGTGACTGCGATCGTTGCACTATGACTCCGTGAAATGTTGAGAGGTCGAGTCTTTTGATCGACCAGGTGATCTTGAGATGAGGAAAACGACGGTTGGATGCTTTGTAAGGGCTCACTACTGTCCGTTTGTAAGAACTCATTGCGGCCTTCTCCCAGCAGATATGTTTTGGAAGAGGAGTCCTTATTTGTAGCCAAGGTTGTCGACAAGGTTTCCGATGAAAGTTCAGGGTCAACGCGACGATAGCTCACGTTTCCCAAACGATTATAAAGGGTGTAGAGTAAAACGAGGAAGCTTACAAAAAACACAGCTTTCAAGTGATCGCTTAACATGGTTTACATTAAAATTTAGTATCTACCTGTATACTTCAGCGAAATATCAAAATTGATCCAACACATACACGCATCCCTTCATTCTCACCCACGGCTGGTCACACATGAAACGACGAAGGTGAGATGATTTTTGCTGAGCCATGCACCTAATTTGACTAATCCCATAAGATATGAAATATATGTTGTACGTAAATCGTAGGTTAATCTAAATCATTCTCCTAGGCGATGTGAATTTTGTAAGTAAAGTTCCTGATCACAGTTTAAGGCAAACTTTAAGAAAGCGTGCTTCTCACGTAAATAAACAAATTTTAATCTCGCTTTCATTTCCTCGAACGATGGTGCTGCCATCTAACTGCATGTTTGGAATAGTTGGAATGCTTTGCTTTGATTCTTTCTCAAAATTTACATGTTCGAGTTGTTAAATGCTTAAATCTCTTCTTTCCCCTTCTTCTTTTCAGCCTTAACGAATTTAATCGTGTGAAAAGTTCTGTATTTTAAAGTAATTTCCGCAACATAGTAACCTTGACAACACGATACAACAAATCAAGTAAACATTTCGAACCCATCAACAAGAGCACATAAGGAGAAGAATGTGCTCCTGCTATCAATCACAGTCAATATGAAAGGAGATCGGAAATTTTCCATGCTCTGAGGAATTTCTGTATCGATTTTGGATTGAAATCCACGTGCACGGTAATTTAATTTACATAAGAACAAGAGCATATTAAATGGTGTATACTTAGAATAATCGAATCACATGATGCTCCTGATAAGAATTTTAGGTTAATGTAACTTGTTAACAGGCACACCTCAGTAGACACTCATCCGAGAGAGAAGAAAAGTAATTACGATGAAACCCTGATTTGAATAAAAAAAATAAATGTAATTTAATTCAACAATAATCATTATGTCAATATCACGGCAGAGATAACAAGGGAAGAAAATGAACCAAAAATAGTGATACGGTATGCCAAGTTTATTAAGTCTGACGCGTTTCGGTATTTCACCATCATCGGAGGCACATAGCTACAGAGTGAAGTGAGACAAAACAGAGCTTTTACAGTATATGCCAATATTTCCTTCAATGAGACCATCACTCTCATTGACAGAACGTTAGAGATGAAAGGAATAGCCCCCAACAAACGCGACGACGTACGTAAGCTTTCAGTCTTATACGTACACAAAACTACTTTTCCTTTAATAACGAATTGTACACCATCCCTGATCAGTTCCATCGTCTCCGAAATATTTTTCCATCCTGCAATCCATCGAGGAGACATAAATTACGAAGATGATGCAAGATGGAAAAAATCAGATATGTGCATGATAGCCTCATTATCTACGACAACAGACGATTCTCTGAAGATAAATCTAATGGATGTTTTCGATAGTTTCCACCCATCTTGAAATGGAGCTTGAAGACAACGTAAGCCTCAATTTCCTGTATCTTCTTCTCACCAGAGACTTCCAGGCAGAAAAATGGACTTTAGAGATACACGGGAAGGATTCCACAACAGCCAACATTATTCCTTACGACTCCACACACCCGATGCAACATAAACGGCTGCCATCAGCTACAACTTCAGAAGAGCTCTAATTTACCCCATTCTCCACTGAAGCCAAGAAGATAGAATGCGCCACTATTTTCGAGCTAGAGCTAACAGTTTCCTTGATGCCGTTATACTAAAACAATCCTCAACAACATGAAGAAGACCCTGCAATGTCCAATTAACCAGATCAAGAAACCAGCCGATTTCACCACCTTTACATTTGCCAGACCCAGCATCCATTGGATAGCGAACTTATTCCATGAACAGAGCCTCGGAATCTCCTTCCGAGCCAGCAACAACAGTCAATTCATCCTCGACCCTAAAAATCCAGTAAACGGACGTGACTATACCAACGCTCTGGGGTATACAAGCTCTCCTGCTCGGAACTGTAATTGCATTTATGTAGGATCCACTTCTCTTTCCATGAACGTTTTTGGGAACATAGAAGATCGTGGGTTAACAAAAAGGGCAAGTCTGCCTTCTCCAATCATCTAATAAAGATGAAACACTGCATGCTAGGAATAGATGAGTGCATGGACATTTTATGGATTGGATAAGATGCTGCAACCACATTGACCAAGAAATATTTTTAAATAATCAAGTATCTTTCAAAAGAGACAAAGTTGTCGATTTTTTCAACAAACTTGGAAGGAGAATTAGGAATTTAAGACTTCACCATCGCTCTCTACTATACCCTGCCTCAGTTTCAGTTGAGAGTGACATAACTGAAAAACGTCCCTTATCAGACAAAGTACACAACATTGTATCCTATCGCCGTCATTGTTTTTTTTTAATTTCGTCAAATGGCTTTTCTATCCACTGATCTTTTATTATATCAAGAAGAAAATTATGAAATATCATGGCAGACAGAAATTTTGAACTTTTTATACAAAAATTTATTCAAACTATTTCTGCATGCGGACGAACAGCAACTGCTTCCCTCGTGATGTCACTCTCAACTGAAGCTGAGACAGGGTACAGGTCCGTGCTCCACCCAAATACGCGTTTTTATTTTATATTTTGTTACTCTTATAAAAACCCAACAGCCAAAATGATTCTTCACTCATGATTGGTGGATTTAATTGTTCTATGTTACTAAGGGTGTTTCCAAGAAGTCCGACCGATCGCGACCGGGCGAAGACGAATCATATGATACCTTATCGTTTAATCGTGTCTGGCATTGTTGATTTTTTATTCTAGCAGAAGTGGGTTTTTTTTTTTAATAAAAATTTGAATTTCACAGAGAAATTGATATTGGATCATTTGATTTATTATAAGCGGTAGGAATTTTTAGACATAGACAAGGTTTTTTAAAAAAATTGAATATCAAATAGACCAGGCATGAAAAATTGATGTTTGATCACATGATTCGTCTTCGACCGGTCGCGATCGGTCGGACTTCTTGGAAACACCCTAAATAAGCTCAGTTTTATCTCAGTTCAGTCGGTAGCTATGTGCTTCCATTGATGAGGAAATACTGAAATGCATCAGGCTTAATAAACTTAGTATACCGTATTACTATTTTTGGTTCATTTTCTTCCATTGTTGTTTAATTTCAATTCCAAAATTTACATACTTAGCATTCTAGGTCGTGTTATTTTGGATCATCGAGAATCTACTGCCTTAACTTAAAAGATCCCTCACTCCATTAAGAAAATAATCCCTCCATATTCAGGCACATGAATGTCATTGAATGTTTTGCAACAATTTATAATAATGTTTATGTACTTTTTCACAGAAATGCATATTTTAGGCACCAAAAGATCTTGGAACAATGTAATACATGTGAGGAAAGTTTTCAGAGCAAACAATTTTTTTTATTCATAAATAACTTTCATCTTAGAACAAGTGGCAACCACCAAATGCATTACAACAGCACATGAAATTTTATCAAAGACTTTCAAATATCCCTTCTGTGTTGTTCAAGGAGACGGGCAGCTCGGATCCTGGCTAGTAGGATTGCAACAGATTCTACTAATGACAAAGAAAAAAATCAAAGTTAGAGTTAGAGTTGGTGATTGCACTGGCCACAGAAGAGAACCTCTTTTTCCAGACCAATGATTAGGGAATCTTAATGCAAACATACAAGGCAGGCATCAAAATCGAAGGGAGCAGTCGCACCAACAATCCTGGCAGCACATAGAAACTGGTCACTAGGTAACAGAGTTCATTTAAATGGGGTGGCAGGAGATGAGGTCCTATTAGGTAATTATGTACAGTTCTAGCCCACAAGTTAATAGAGTTATTGTTATCACTCCAAACAGTCATTGCAGCTTTTGAAAACGTCATCATGGATGAAACATAACAGGTGATTGTTTTGCAAAGTAGCACCACAAAATGTTGATGCAGCAGGCAATTATTTGCTCTGAAAATAAAAGCAGCTTACAAAAACATTCCTCACACATATTACTTATTCATTATCTTGTGGTGCTTGAAATGAGCATTTCCGACCAATCATTCCCTGTCTCAAAATACTCGGTTTACAGACCTCTATCTTCTATAGAATTTTGATCCTAAGGTTGAGACACCCTACATTAATAACTTCAGCTTTTAGAATTTCACCCAAGAAATTTTTTAAACACTCATCAGCACACTCTAGCTGCTATCAGAGCTCCACATGGTGGTTATTCCAAATATTAACAGGTGTTCACATTTGTGACTTGACTGTCTATATTCAATACTCTGCACATGTTGCAGTTGTTGGCACCAGATTCCAGCTGCCAACAAAAGTTAGCTTTTATTTCAGTTTCAGATTTTCTTTTAGTAGCTCTTGTTAATTCAGCTGCAGTAGTCGCGGTGAGCTCGGACTGAAAACTGAGTCAATTTTCCAACACAAAATAAAATTTCCAGTCAAAGTGTTTTGTAATAATGCAATTCAGCTGGTTTTTGTATAATTTTGGTGGAAAATTTGGAAAATTTAGCGGAATATCTGCTAAGTTGGTAACACAGAAACTGGCTGACTGATGTAAGGAATGACAATGAAGGTGCATGTCCAGGGAGATCATTCCCACGAATAACGAACCTTTGCCGTCATCAGCAGTCGGCCGTTATAGCAGATAGGAGACCTCCATTTCGTTTGAAATGTCTGCCACTATACAGTTAGTCGTTATAGGTATGTTGCTATAAACGATAATATTTGTTTCGTTTAGATAGGAAACCAAACTTGGAGAAAATCTGGTCTATAACCAATGTTGTTATAAACAATTTTGACTGTATATTGATTTTCTTATAATTGTGTGTGTCGCTATACAAATTTAATGAAAAATGTTTGTTTTTTTTTCTTTTTAAAATAGGCAAACTCATTCTAGAAAACATGGCATCATCAAAACCCATCTTTAAAGAAATATTACCAAAAAGAGGTTTTCTCTATCAGGAAGACATTCCTAATTTAGTTTTATGCAAGCCAAAACTAATGCCCATCAAATCTCTAACATTTGAAAAACTTGACAACCTACAAAAAGAAGCGGAAGCAAAAATTCGCAGGCAGTCACTTCAAGAGACTACTAAAGATCAAGATAATTGACTCGATTCATTGTAAAATTATAGTATTTAAAACCAAAACAGTCAAAGTGAATAGAGGAGCACCTCTATGAAGTAATTTTGAATTTGCATCCTTTAAGCTTGGCTTGAAATTAAGTACATAACTAAGTTGGCATGTTTTACTTCAGCGAAAACTTGAAACCTGGCAAGATAAATGCCAAAGGAATATTTTCAGCAAGTCACTGCAAAGAAGGGGAGTATTGTAGATTTAAGTCGCCATTACCACAAAGAAAGAGTATAAATCTATTGAAATTGGCTAAATAAACTCGTATTATTTTTTATTTATCATTCTTAATCCTTGATCTAGCTACACAATCATTCAGCAAAGTCTTTATACAGGGCAAGTTTTTTAAAAGTGGCCCGGTGCGAAATACTGCGCAGTAAGTTTTCAAATGACTTGTCATTCATGTGATATTGCGCAGTTGAGAGAGTGACATTGGTGTGCATTGTAGTCGTTTGTGCGAAGTGGCGAAAATGGTATTATCTCTGCAACAACACATTTTTGTGGTAGAGCACTATCCGCAGCATGGGTCATGGAAACAGTGTGCAGATGAGTTTAAAATTAAGTTTCAAGTTGGTGCTGTGCCTGCAAAATTCTCCTGCTAAGAGTGCAATGCAAAACTTAATGGCGAAATGTCATACAGCGGGATCAGTACTGAATGCAAAGAAAGTGCATAAAAGGACAGTCCGTACGACAGCAACCATTGCTGCTGCTGAAGAACACATGCTACGCAGTCCCAAAACGTCATCACGGTGGCTGTCTCAACAACTGGGTTTATCTCAGTCAAGTGCAATGAAGATCGTGAAACAGGATTTACACTTGCACCCCTTCAAAATGACCACTGTGCATCATTTGCATGATGTGGACAAGCCTGCCAGGCTTCAGTTTTGTGAATGGTTCCTGAGCACCATTGCTCCAGAGGTGCTGGAGGATGGTTATGTATTCATCTCAGATGAAGTGTGGTTCCATCTGTCCGGTTACGTCAACTCATAGAACATGCGCCACTGGTCTTCTGTCAATCCACGTGTTCATGGAGTCTCCACTGCATCCACAAAAAATTGGAGTGTGGTGTGCCGTCTCCACCTGCCGTGTCATCCCTGTGTTCTTCAATGAAACTGTGAATAGTGACAGTAATGTGCACAACATCTTCAACCTGTTTGCTGCACAACTTACTGATGACGAGCGTGCCAATGCTTACTTTCAGCAAGATGGTGCAACAGCCCATTTTGCACACGCAACACTTCGTGATCAGTCGAGGAACAGAACAGCCCTGGCCATCACGGTCGCCAGACCTATCGATCTGCGATTTCTTCCTCTGGGGTGCACTGAAAGGTGTGGTCTACCAGAACAATCGCCGACCTTCAGCAAAACATCCAGCAGCCATTCAGTGGAAACCCTTGCTCGTGCCTTCAGAAACATGTGGACACACCTTCACATGTTCCTCGTAGTCAATGGAGGACACTTCCAGCGCCTACTCTAGGTTATTTGCACTGATCTTTGCTATCTCTTTTCATGCTCATTTTTACACGTTCACCAGGCCACTTTTAAAAAACTCACCCTGTACATAGTGCATTCAAAAAAATAGACTCCACAAATAATTTTTTTTACTAAATTATAAATTTAAAAAAAAAAAATTACTGAGTCAATTTTTTATGTATGAACATATGAAATCTTTACCAGATTAAACAAAAAAAAAAAAAAAAAAATCACAAGTCTATCAGATAGATATATACAGTTTTTTGTATTATGATCTCCATCTCAAAAAGTTTTTAAATTGCTGATACGGTAGGAGCCAAAGCAATGTAGGTGGTGCTAACATCAGACATATTAAAAATGGCATCTGAGAGAGAAAGCTCATTGCGTTTTGAGTACCAAACATGGATAATTTATGAAGAGGACGATGCCCCACCACATTGTGTATTATCAATTCGTGAATTCCTTGATTCAGCATTTTCCAACCGATGGTTTGGAAGAGATGGTCCTACAGCATGGGCCCCAAGTTCTCCAGACATAACACCCTTAGACTTTCCTTTGGGGATATGTTATGGATAGTGTTTTCTACACCAGTCCCCAATGTGAACACATTAAAGGCAAGAATAACGGATGTGATAATGACGATAACAGAAGCCATGCTGGCAATCGTGGTGAGAAATTGCAAGGTCTGTGAAGTTAAGGGCGAAATTGTTCCTGATCTGCGCATGCCACTCTGCTATGGCAGAGATAGGATGAAGCTGAAATCTCAAAAGATTTCATGTAATATAAAAATCTGTTTTAAATGCTTTTTACACAATAAAATATTAGTTAATATGTTCTGTAACAAATTATTAAAATTATTTTTAAAAATTCTTATTAAAAATGTTGGAGAGTTTGTAATGTTTTATTCATTTATTTATTTATTCATATCGGGCTCAGTGGTTGCGTGATTGCCTCTGATGCCCGAGGATGAGGATTTTTCAGGGGGAAAATCCTGAGATCGCGCACATCCTTCGGAAGGGAAGTAAAGCCGTTGTTCCCGTGTAGTAGTTTGATGGTTGCACGTTAAAGAACCCTTGCGAGGCAAACTTTGCGGCCCCTATAATGCAGTCCTGAAATGACCATAGCAGTTGAAAAGGATGTTAATACCAAACAAACCAACCAACTATTTATTTATGTATAGATATCACAGCAAACTCTTTGAAAGTAATTTTAATTATAGAACTGTAGAACTACTGTCAATGGAACTGCAGATATCAGTTCTATTGACAATGCTTTTGTCTGAGCTTGGAGCCGTGTGACGTGCATTTTGTATAGTCACGTGATCTGGACATGTGCCTTCACATACCTTGAGAAATTGAATATCTAGATGTTCTCAGAGCTACAAAAAGCCGTATGAATCTATGTGACGCTTTTTTTTTTTTTTTATCAGGTAAAGATTATATGTTCACCCTGTATATTCATTTCCTCTCCATACACTCAAAGGCCATGAAAACCTACCGATGTAATCCTGTGTAGAATGGTCTTTACATTCCTTCACATCTTCAAAACGCTCTTCCTTTTAACATGAAGTCTGCAGAAGCCAGAACAGGAAAGTACTATCACTTGTTTTGTTCCCCCCCCCCCCACCCCTCCAGAAGTTTCTTTAGAGTGGCACAATCTGTGCATTTTAATAAAAAAAATCTTCCCAGAACTATTTGAATGCACTGTGTACTACACATTGTTTTTATACATTGAAATATTAATAGTCTACAGCTTTGAACTACAGATCTGGCTCACTCTAACAAGACACTTATTGTATGTTGCAAACAAATGAGGCTGACTGGATCACACAATTTCTGACATGTATTAATGCATACAGGATGACAGAAAAATATAGGACTGCAGCAATCACACACTAACCTTCTCTTACTATGAAAGAGAAAATGAAAAACACCCCCATTGATGAATTACTTGTCATGTGATGTGCAAAGCCAATTGGAAACGAGAATGCAGGTGAACACCAGAGCTGGTTTACAGTCCTATCACCATGATCATATGGGAAATTTAGCACGAATGGAACATAACTGAAAATTGATTATCACATTGGGAACATGTTTAATTTCATACATGTTAGCATAACCTGATCAAATCATTACACAAGTTCGGCCGATCAACTCCCAGATCCAATGCGTTCACTAAGGCTTTTCACTATGCGTGACGTCAAAAACCCTAACCGGTGAGAAGAGTTAGTGACTGGTCGGTCATAAATCCCAGTTAGCCCGAGCCCAATGAGAAAGAAAGGCCTCGAAGTGGAAAAGTCACCTGACCATCTGGGTCTAAACAACAATCCAACCTTTGCCTCTATCTTGGATGTTAACAATCAATGTTTTTCAGTTTGTTGGAAACAATGAAGGTTGGATTGTTGTTCAGAACCAGATGATCAGGTGACTTTTCCGCTTCGAGACCGGTCTTTCTTGTTGGCTTCGAGTTAGCCAACTATGACATCACGCGGTTGAAAACTGCAATTAGTGCTCCTGTGCCTTACCGATTAGGCTAACCGTCTTAACTGAGGAAAAAAATTTAGTCCTGAGAGAATTTCTCGCTAATTCTTCTCAAGTTAGGGATTTTGATCTCTCCCAATGGCGGAGAAAATGCTGCTTCACTAACATTTCACACTTAAATGAATTACTGCACAGTCAGGCTATAAATTAGTGTAGAAGGAACTATATTTGCTCATGAACATCAGTCATGAATCAAAACAAGCAAGCAAGTTGCTTTTGATAATCAGAAGATTGGGTTGGCAATAAAGTGCTTATCGCTAAAAGCTCCACTATACCAATCTGATGGCAAATATAGTAACCTGATCATGATTAAAATTTTGCTGTGTGAATCCTGAATTTGTTGATAAAGCTTTAACATATTTACCTTAGGCATGTGTAAAATGATCATGATCAAGAATTGTAATGTAAATGGAATATAACTGATTCAACAGTATGAAGTTAGAGTGAGAAAAACTAGTTTCTCTATCTTATGATGGCTCTTGAATACATGCAATTTTAACAACCTGCTTGCTGAGGCAGTTTTACTGTATGTAAAGGTATTTAGCAGTTTTTGATTGAAAAAAAATTTAATTCTTCTCAAATTCAAATTTAATTTACAATGTTAATAATATATATGAATATTATAAAATACTGAAGAGAAACTCATTTTGAATTCTGAACAAGAGTCCAAAAATTCATTTCAATACAAAATTAAATTTCATTTTTCAAAAATAAAATTTACAACCATAAAATTATTAACAGAAGTAATGCAACAAAAACTTCATCTGAAACAGTTTAAATGCTTATCTACATAATTAATAAAAACTGAGAAAAAAAATTGGGGGAAAAAAAATCCATATAATCATGTCATCTTTTTTTTCTTTCTTCAAAATATTGCTTTCTGTTCACCATCATATAATGCAACAAAGTTAGTACTTCTAAAAAGTATTCATTGCAAAAAATACTTCTTTGGACTCGGGGGAAACCAAGCACAGTGAAAATTCAGTTTAATTTTTACAATATACCAATTAACTTTCCAAAGATAATCTCAATTCATAAAAATGCTCCTGCATATATCAGCTTTCAGTTTCTCACATAACTGCACAAGAAGAAATTTACAAAAACGTTAACCCTTAAACGGAAACATCGGTCTACGAGACCGGTATAGATTTTTCGTGGTACTGTCTGGAAACTCCATTCTAGCTACACCTTTTGCTTACATAATACCTTCCCATCAACCTCTTCCCTACATTGCGGTCTGTTACTAATACCCTGTGAACTGTTTTTCACCAAGTATACAATTTTTTAAAAATGTGGGGGTATCAAAAAATTAAAATATTCTTTGGCAAGGAATAAGATTGTTTTGTATTGTGTACTATCATAATTTTTGTTGCAGAATGTTTTGCTCTAACACCAAATTTTATAATCAATTTCAAGACTTTTAATCATGGTAAACTACAATTAATGCGAAATCTCCAAAAGCTTCCAACAGAGATACTAAATGTAAATAAAAATTTTCAAAACGAGTTGTGGGATAGCAGGGGGGGGGGGGGGGTGGCTGTGTTTGTAACCTCCCTAAAGATGTTGGAAACTTGATTTGCAAGTATTGCCTGATGAGAAAAATGCTGGAGATTCAATGTTCTAAATTTTCATGCACTAAGAGGAAAACTTCGCCAATATGTACTACCCAATGTGCGTAGAATAAAACAGGAAACTGCATCATGTACACAATAAATAAAAATATTTAAAAAGGATGTTAAATTTTTTTGGTATGCAACATTTAAGGGGACACGCTATGCAAAAATTCAAATTTTGGGTCAAAAAATTGAAAATTTTGAATATTTTATCTTTTTTCTATTGATTTGTGCAGTCCATTTCTTAAAACTTCATTTAATTTTTGGGACCTGTATCATCCCAGAATGTGTAAAATTAATCTGACTGATAAAAACATGATATTTTGGAGGCCATAACTCGGCAGATTGCCATATTTTTTTCCCCCAAGAAAGAGCAAGATTGACATTTAGAGGCTATAAAAATTCCTTTTTGACCAATCTTGTGCGTTTTGTTTTTGTTTTCTTAATAAAAACAACATATATTTCTAAGTAAATTACCTGAGAAGATATTTGTGTTTGAACTTCTGAAAAACTTTAATTAGGGTTTTCTCAGAAACAAATTTTCTGCACATGGGCATCTTTTGGTACACTTATCTCTGCATCTACTGAATTGATTTTCAAAATCTTGGGCATTTTGAAGTGTGTAATGAATACAAAATGACAAGGCCAATTCAATCCTGCTATAAAAACACTATTATAGCATCCAAAAACTGTGCACTCACATTACTAAATTTGCAGGTGCTTAAAATAATGACATTTAAAAAAAAAAGGTTTTAAAAAAGATAAGATTTTAATAAATGCAGCTTGTATTGAAAAAGACTTGGCTCTTTCCAATGGCATCAACTAGATCTCAAACTCAATGATCAGAAAACTTATAGGAAGTGAAAATGCTAATTCGCCTGAGTGTGGAACGAAACACTCGCAGATTAAATAATCTAAATACTGGTGTCATTTTCATCTTTTAAATTATTCAATTTAATTATGCCAAGTTTGATTAAAATATTTTAATAAATAAAGAAAAATCGATTTTCGCTTAGCTCGTGCCCTTAAATAGTTTTTCAATATATCCATGTTATATTCAAAATTTTGCTCTTTCATTAGCCAAAAGCCTTCAAAACATACCTCTGAAACACAAATGCAGTATATCCAATCTGATTATTGAAAATCCTGATATAGTAACAAGCTCTCTAAGAACAGGAGTTTCAGATTATGGATTTACTATTACCGATGTTTCCGTTTAAGGATTAATACAGTCGCAGTTTTTTTTCAGACTTTTACTATTTAATGACCCTTAATGAAAATAGAACATCTCTTTATTTAACCGATTTCTTTTGAAAACTTCAAAAAAATTTTTAAAAGTTTTTCTTTTAAAAGGGAAAAAAACTTTTTTGTGAACCTTAGAAATGGTGTAAAAGTCACAGACATTCTTTGCAACTTTCATTAAAATTTTAACTTTCTTTTTTGAGGAATTGAGCAGAACAAGAGGAATTGTTAGATCAATACCTTTAAAAATATATTTATCATTATACTTCATATACATACAGTGGATAACCTCTTATAACTGTACATTATTCACAAATAATAAGAGAGATTGGCATTAAAATGGAAAAAAAAATTTAATGCATGATTTTTTTTTATTTCACACTTTATTAATGCTGCCAACACACGCACACCTCTCTTTTTCAACACAAAACTTAAGATCACTTGTAAATATTTACACCACTGGAATTTTTTATTAGGATATGGCCGTGTCAGCATTTATAGGTCCAAGGGGGAACAATGCTTTTCCCCAGAAAATGGAAAGAAGGGGAAGAAAAAACCTATCCCGTGAATGAAACGCTTGGTTAATAAAAAAAACTCGTCCGTTGTCTCCTAGGTTAGTTCATCCTTCATAAACATAAGAGAAAAGAATTCCAGAACAGGGAGAAAGTACTATAAGAGACCAAAAACAAAAATTTACAAGGTGAAGGGAAATGAGATGGGA
>JAHWFO010106844.1:1923991-2003242 GCA_023313115.1 Rhysida immarginata
CTTGTTCCCAAAACCCAACATCATCCATTTTTCAAAAGTCAGCTTATTAAAGTCTTTTGTTTGTTTTTTGTTTACTTAAAAAAAGAATTGAAAATTTTGCCAGCTAAGTTGTTCGGAAGGCTACTTTGTTAAATTTATTAAACTGCTACCACCCGATGGGCTATAAAAATTTCCTAAATGTTGTTGCTGCTGCTGCTGCTGTGGTTGGGCTATTAGTGGAGATGACGACATTCCTTTATTGCCAAAATTTAATGGAGCTCCTGAGGATGGAACTAAAGTATTAAAGAAGAGAAAAAAGTCTGGTATTATTAATTATGGCTGTATCAAAATAGATGGAAATAAAAGTGAAAATGAATTCTTTCTCACATTGTAAACTTGAATTCCCTGCTGTACCAGGAGTGAAGCCTGTAATAAATAAGAGAATTCACAATATACATTAAAAAAGAAAAAAAAGAAATTACAGAATTACTTGGATTTTAAAAGTGAAATAAATGTTTATAGTAAGAGACTGATTAAAAAATTTTCGAAAAATATTATTTAAAATTATTTAACACACTAAAACTCTTAAGTCCCTCTGGGTTTTCAGAAGTTGATAGACACAGCAGAAACGCTCATATCACATGCATTCCCCTACAATATCGGAATGGATAAGTACACAGATTTGAGAAAAATGATCTTTTATTTTACATTACTAGGAGCATTAAAAAAAAAAATGCACCACAATTTATTTCTATGACACGAACAAAGCTACACAATAGAAATATTGAGGAGTCCTAGTTAGAACTACCGCCTCCTGTTGTGCAAAGTTGCAAGCTCAACTTAGCGAGTATTAAAAAAGTCAGATTTCAATGATGCATGTTACAAGCTTCATGGTGTCGCTTCATCCCGACTTGGCACTGTCGAACTTCCACGTCGGCCCTTTAAAAAAAAGCACTCCATGAGATCCAATTCATGTCTAATGACGATGTTAGGTGTGCTGTGAAAATGTAGTTGCATGAGCAGGTTCAAGAATAGTACCGATGGGAAATACACATACTTCCAGAACGCTGGCTTAAAGCCAAAAAAATAAAAAAACAGGAGACTTCTCTGAAAAACAGTCAATAGAACTGATGGTTGTAGCAATATTCAGAGTTCCAAAGTGGTATTTTCCATACTTTCAGAGAAATAAACTGTGGGGCATTCCATTTAATATCTTGTTGGATCCCTGTAGGCATACTTTCTACAAGTTTCCATTAAACAGCTTCTAGTAAGAACCTAGAAGACCCATTCTAGCTGCAAGAACCTAACAAGGCAGTGGTTCAGATATGGTTCTTAGGTCCTCACTCAACACTCCAACTCATCCCATAAATGTTCGACTAGGTTAAGATAAGGGCTCTGTGCTGGTCATGGAAAGCCATGACTTTCAAGTCTATGTGCCACTAACTGACAGAAGCTGGAACGTGAACATGGTGCATTATACAGGGAGATTCAAAACTTAACATACACATTTTTAGGGGAGATAGTATGGGTGATTCTAAGCAAAACTGTTCATATGAACACGGATCAGAATTTGAACGATAACAGATATATGAACAGATATAAAAATGCTCCCACCAAGATCAACAAGTTAATAACTCAGGTTCTATAATACCTAGGCTAATGAAATTTGGAGGAATAATGGGGTACATAAAACTGTGTATATCATTAAAATTTCATACACTTCCAAGTAGTTTCCGCATTCAACAACGAGTGGGCATAGATGTTTGAGTTTGTTCTCGAAATGCATAAAAGTTAATAGTTATATCGAATTCGCTGGATTGTTTAAAGATATTATTCATGTGAAATGATACAAAATGACCTAGCTGTTGATGCACCCATAAACTTAATGAACTAATCAATCAATGTCAATGTTCCAAACACCACTGGAGTCCGGCAGCCTTGTTGTTTGGCTTGTGTGCAGCTACACATCCATGAATGGAGAGTGCATGCAATTCCTTCCGTAAAAGGATGTAATAAACACTGTTGCCTGTTGAACTCTTTGATGATGACCTGGAGTGGTTTCTTGCGGTTTCATGCTTCAATACCTGTCAGCCTCATTCAATGAATGTTGGGGATCATCCAACATGAGTAGCATGTGTCCAATGCGTGTAGGGTTCTATTACTTCAAGTATCACCAATTTTATAGCATTGATGGCTGTAATAATTTTCCCAAAATTAAACAAACAGACATGCCTGCAAACTGGCACCCAATTACGCTATTACTCGTCTCAATGTCGCCAAGTTATCTTCATTTGGCAGTTTTCACCTAAGACAACATTATGGGAGTAAGTTATCACACCAACACTATAAGATCACAAACTGTTGATGTGTGAGCATAGGTTCCAAACGTACAAGTCAGATTCCGTAAAAACATGAGGTGTCCCTTCCATTATTGTAGGGTAGCATATATTGAATCTCGCATCAATCCTGCATTCAAGTTCTTACCATTCACATACTTGATACTAGCTAAAGCCAGCGAATTTATGAGTAATCCTCTTCCACAGCTGGCCTAAATCATGTGGCAATGGGGGCACGAACACATTATCTTTGACATAATCAAATAAAAAAAATCACATGAGGTTAGGACAAGATGATTGTGGAGGCACAGAAGCAGAAAGCTGTGTGTTCACCCATGAACACCATTATGACTGCCCTTCAGTGGCTAAATCTACAAGCATGTTACAGTATCTATTATGAATGCAAAATTTCAGAGATTCTCTATCTGATGATATGAGCGTTTCCATTATGTCTGTTACTGCTGCTATTCTATTGACTTTATTTATATCCCTGTAGTTCATATCCGATAAGCAAAACTTTAACACTCAATCTTCATGAAGTAACAAGATAGCAGAATGCACATAGAACACTCCTTATTAGATACAAGATTTTATCTGTGTGCAGTTTGTGCAGTAATTATTTGGAAATTCAATTAATATGGTTGCAAAGCTCGCACGTTCAAATTGTTTCGTGTGACGAACTCACATGTTCTCCTTTATTTATAGTTAAATAAAAATCGTTCCTCAGACAACAATGGTCAGGTGACTTTTCAGTTCTGGCGTGTGCTTCAAGCCAGCACCAACAATACCTAAACTTACACCAACAATGCAAAACTGTTTCTGCGTAAGAAGAAGAAATTGATACTGGTGTCCGATCCAAAAATAAAAGTTTGGAGAAAGCCCCTTATTGTTTTGTTTATTTTTGTGAGCAACTGAAATTCAACTCATTCTATCGGCGATATCTTTCTCAATTTTCACGATATTTGCTTGGGCTTTTTATAAGAGTAGCTCTATACATTTGGCTAATAAATTATGCAAAAGACAATTTGGTAATGCATGTGCAGTTACACATTATTTAGTAAAAATACTCATATTCCATAAAATATTTACCGTAATATTTTTCTATTCTGATTGCAGGGTGTTGTCTGTACTGTAGTTTGTCAAGTTTTCTGTAAATGGCATTGCACTGGGTTGAAAATCTTGCGTGTTATAAACAAAAAACTTACGAAAACATTTCAACCTTTTTAAAGAAACCTTTTATAACTCCATGAATATATGTGCTATTCTCATACAAATGAACACAGAAAAGTAAAACAAGCCTCTTAAGCATATGCTACAGCTACAATGCATTTCAAGCATTATTTTTTGCAGGGCGATTCCAAACATTATTTTTTTGGTTCACTTCTTTGCTGGTCCCGTTTGCCTTCAGGAGAAAACCTTCGCTGAAATACCGGGTGGGCAAGAAATAACGTGAGGTGTTCAGAGCTCGCTAGCGGGAATTCTATTAGGCCAAATGCAGTACATTTTGGTGTATATACTTAGTCGAATATGCAGTTTCGATTTCTGCATAAAAAAGAAAAAAAAGTACCAAAAGTCGCTATAGGGGGCACTTATTTCAAGAAAACAATGAATACATTTGCATAAGCGCGTTCAGTGTTGAGTAATCGTGACAATAAAAGGCAAGGCTGAGGATTTCCCATCATTCACGAACAAATGGTCTGACGATGACGCTTACTCCCTGACCGGGCGTTATTAGTCAAGTTGTTTTATCAGAAGAGCGACAATGCAAGTGCTCTAAGAGCGACAATGCAAGTTTTATTAGTGCTGCCCTTCGTGAATTCTGGCGATTGAAAACGTTACGAAGAGGACCAATGAGCATAACTAACTTACGGAAAATGATTGAACGATTTGAATCTACCGGAACTCTAGGAGTGCAACCAGGCCTGGGACGCAAACGAATCAGGCAGCAACACGTTGAAGAAGTTGCAGCTGCTGTTGTGGAACAGGAGATGACTACTGTGCAGGGTACCAGCAGTGCAAACGCAATAGCACGCCAAACAGATATCCCATATTTGACGGTGAGGAAAATATTGCATAAGATATTGACATTTTATTCCTATAAATTCACACCTGTTCAACAATTGCTTCCTGAAGATGAACGTACCTGAACTGACTTTTCGTTGAGATTTTTAGCACATATGGAAGTGGATGATGCATGGCCATGGCAAATTTTATGGAGTGATGAGGCACATTTTTATTTGAATGGTGATATCAATACTCACAACTGCCGTATTTCCAATATCCACAAGTGTGTCTGCCAACTCCTATGCATTCACCGAAACTAACAGTATGGTGCAGCTTTAATGCTTCTTTCATCATCGTCCCGTACGTTTTTAAAGAAATCCGTCCCCGTGGACCGGTGACTTGTTCCGTCAATTCTGCCAAGTATGCCCATATGTTTGAGAATTTTGTGATACCACGATTGCAGGAAGAGGGTTGTCTGGATTCTACCATTTTTATGCAGGATGGTGCGCCACCGCATATCGGACGTCAGGTGCAGCAGATCTTGTGAGAACGTTTTTTCAGACAACAGAATAATTAGTCGTGCATTTCCCATGGTATGGCCACCCAGGTCGCCTGATCTAAACCCTTGTGATTTTTGGTTATCGGGATATTTGAAAAGCCTTGTGTATCAAGCACATGTTGATGACCTCTCAACCTTAAAGGATCAAATAACGTTACATATCAGACTAATTAATGCAGATATGCTGCGAGCTGCCGTAGAAAATGTCGTGTACCGCATGCAGCTATTGGAACAGCACACTGGTGGTCATATTGAAACACATTTGTAATTAAAAATAAAACATTGTTTATTGTTGTTACTAAAGTTGGTTTGTACGGTATTTGTTCATTTGACAATTAGGTATTCATTGTTTTCTTGAAATAAGTGCCCCCTACGGCGATTTTTGATACTATTTTTTTTTTTTTTTTTTTTGCAGAAATCGAAACTGCATGTTCCACTAAGTATATACACCAAAATGTACTGCATTTGGCCTAATAGAATTCCCGCTAGCGAGCTCTGAACCCCTCACGTTATTTCTTGCCCACCCGGTATATGAGGTGTAACATCCTTTTTACACCCCTGAAATTTCAGGATAATTCGTCAAGTATTTTTCTAGATATTCGACAAAACGTCTAAAATCGAAAGTGTCCGGCCATTAATGACAATATGGTGTACTTGGCTTATTACTATTTATGTGTGAACATTTGTTTTATTTATAAATGTTAGTGATGTGCAAATAGATAAATCATTCAACATACTTATAGTTAGGCCTACTTCACTGGACCTAATGCTTTGATGTTTATTCAGTTTTAATTTAACTACAATATGTTATAAGTGAATGCGATTGTAATTTCTTTTATTCTGGATCTTCTAAAATGTTATTCAAATGAACAATTCAATTAATGCAAATGATTTTCATCAAATTTAAGTGTTGCTATCGCTTGAACATGATCTAAAAATGAAGGATCGTTTATAAACGTCGTCAGCAACTTAGATGAACAGAAACAAAATAAATTTGTATGTCTACTTGTATATATTAGCAATCCATGCTTCCTTTATACTATGCTGTGAAACAATTATATTTTAAATGGTTCATGCTGAATGATAAGATGATCTCCATCCGCACTTAAGCTCAGCATAAAGATCGAGTAGCCCCTGCATCCTTTCCCTCCTTTGATCACATGATCATTCCCATCATGCTCGAGCTGTCCGGGCCTTGTTATCTAGGAGGCCTTGCTTTAAGGCACGTGAGAGACAATCACTGACCTATATAAATAACTGGATGGCACATCCCTCACAAGAGGATTAAAAAGGACGCCACTGGACGCCATATTGGTAGGGGCATTTTTTGTGAATTTTTATTCGAGATTATTCCAATTAATTAATTTGAAGGGAAAATTTAAATTAAAACTTTTTACTAATAATTAAGTATTATCTTTTTGGTTTGGCAGAGTATAACGTAAATAATATTTATGAAACACACACTGCTTAATCAAATCTTACACACATTAAAAATTTGATGTAAAGTATTTAAAAGCTTATTTTTAATTAACATTTTACTTTGACCAATTGTTAAGTTTACTTTGTTTACCTTTACAATGCTCTGTTTCTGGCATTAAAAATTAGAATTAATCAAACAAATGTCGCACACATGAGATTTCTTGCCCCTACTAAGATGGCGAATGGTGGCATCAAGTTTTTCGCCGGATGCGCCATCATTTTTTATATAGGTCAGTGGAGACAATGTGCAAAGTAAATGTCTGGCATTGGGGACATCAAGTGAGTGGTGCCTTCCACCCCAACCCACACAACTTTCTCTGCGACCCGGTTTTGACCTCTCAGGGATGGATTGACTTTCCCCATCCACTTTATTCACCAGATCTAGATCCGGCTAAGAAGATAAATATTGAAAGGAAAGACTGGACACCGTAGAGGAAGTGAAAACAACTTTGCAGGAAGCAATCAATAGTTCCACAGATGATTCATGCAATGGAAAATCAATCAGACAAGTGTTTTGCCTCTTACGGAGAACATTTTGAAAGAGATTGAATATTCTTTGTATAAAATTTAAATCTTAATTTAAAAAAAAAAGATCTATTTTTTTTTTGGGTCCTCCTCATTTGTCTATTTTCAGACATAGGAAGTAATGCAAATTGGAAAACTGCTTTGAAGATTCTTTTAATAAACTATTTTATAATTACAAAAACTATAATTATAATAAGCTCAATAACAAGCTCCTAATAAACAAATCCTTACAGTTTAGGCAAGCGCCAATGATTTCTCCTTTCAATAATCGTCTATCATGTATCTCATATACACGAACCATCCCAACAATTGATACACCATGCATAGAACTGAAGTGCACATGCGCATTCTCTCCATAGCTAGGATGATTCTACTATACCCATTCACCCCTTTGCAATGCAGTGCATTATTAGAATTTTGTCTAAAGATGAAGGGATATCTGGACAAACTGATCACAAGCATTTTTCTAACAAAAAATGTGCTAAAAATACCAAAAATGTCTCAAAAGATAAAATAAAAGTGTAGGAGTGAGGAATGTGGAGGTTAGATTAATGGGAAAAAACAATGATTTTTAATCTCAATGCTACAGAAAAAAAGTAAAAAATCTGTAATGCAGTAAATTTACTAATTTATTATACATGTATATAACAATTACAGGATGTCCCACAAAGGACTCACTGATTTTAAGAGTAAATATCTCTGAAACTGAGATCGATAGAAGAATGAAACAGGTGGTATATTTATTTCAAAAGGCATAAAAACCTGATACGGAAGTTTCAAAATTAGTTACAAATGTGGCTGACAGGTGGCATTGTATGTAGCATACAGAAATTTTGTTCTTCATTTGCACCATCTGTTCTGTTAAGGCACACATTTTGAACCAATTATGATGAGATTGCAATGGCTGCTTGCAAAGGACAGTTTATAGCCTATTTCTCAGACTCTGTATTGCAACATCATAAAGTAATACTGGAGAAAATTACTACAGCTTTAAATTACTGCGGTTATAAAAATGTAAAAGAGGTTATGTGGCAAATGATCACTGGTTTTTCCACTGTCATGCATCATAAAATGTTCTCTTCACAAAATTTTAAAATATCAGGTTGTTGCAAAAGTTTTTTCCAGATTTTTATTCCAACACAAAAACGATTGAATTTGAATGACAGATTCAGCTCATGCAGATGCTGGGCAATGGTTGAAAAGTGAACCTTGAACTGTTCTGCGAGTTCCCTCGTTTTTACATTGTGATCTTCATCAATTGCTTGGTGTAGATCACCATCTGAAATCATGATTGGCCGACCAGAGAGGTGCATCTTGAAGAGTGCTATCTTGAACCGGCGATACCATTCTTCTATTGTACGTAAACTAACAGTGCCATCACCTAAACGTTGGCAAATGTTTCAGTGACATTGCTCAGCACTGATCTTTCCAGAATACTCGTAGAAGATTATTGCTCGAATATGCTCGCGTGAAAGGTCCATTTCAGACCGTTGATGGCACTCACAGATGTATAGTCAGAAAGTTGATTCTTGGATATAATATAGCAAAGATATTCAGGAATCGAATGCAATAATTTGTTTGAAAAAATATGAACACCCCCTTCGGAAAATGAGCCCTTCTTGGGCACGGGTTCTAGAACCGGAAGAAACTTTTGCAACAACCTGATATCTTTTGCCTTTGTTGTAAGGAGATTTTCAGTAAAGTAACAATTCCTGTCTCAAAGAGGCTTACCTGCTAATTCATTCATACTTGGCGCTACTGGTTTTTCGTATTTCTTCCCTAGGCTTAAATTGTCCAAATTAATGTTGACACCTGAATTACTCCAGGTATTTTGTTTCTACAGTAAATTAAAATTAAAATTAAAATTAAAAATTTAATAAAAAATAAAAATTGCAATAGTAAAACAAAAAAACAAAGCAAAGCAAAAACAAACTTAAAAACCACAATCCACTTTTGCACCCAAAAAATAAAATCAAACCCTTGCCTGTGGCTCTGATAGCTGTGACATGCAAGAAATGTTTCCAGAGAATCTCGTATCAGTCATTAAATATGGCTGCTGCTGAGGTATTTGTTGGAAATTTGGATTCTACAAAAAGAACAGTGCTATCATGCAATACATTTGCCAACTGCCATATGTTGATGCTTTCTTAATTCTACACAATTACAATTAAAACTTATAAAATTACATGCTAATTTGCTGCTTTTCTAGATAGTTATAAAAACTTTCCATAAACACACTGAAAACATGCAGAATACAAAAGTGTAACCCATATCGTATGGAATAGCAATATACATTTGATAAAATGTGATCCGTTACGAAAACGCACACTGTTCCCACGACTCGGCAGGGTTTATGAGTGTTAAACAAAATCTTGATGGCCACTCTTTGTAAATTGTTACAGTATAAATGATAACAAGAACTCCACAGTATTACTATTAAATGTGTACTACTCGAAACACTACAATATAATAATTGCAGGCAGTCAACAAGACTGTTCTAAATACCATAGTTTCCCTAGAGATGGTTCCACTGGATATTATATATATAAAAAAATCAGTCCCAGAACTTCTTTAATAACCTGTGTATAACTCCAATATATATTAAAAATAATCAAAAGCAGCAGTATAATGGTATGAATTGCTTTTTCCCCCGTTCTGGACTGTGGTATTGTGTTATGGATGTTTCCATTCTGCGAAACACGAAAATTTGTTGTTCTGGAATTGCAATGGTCTAAGTCTAAATATCATTTTTTATTTATATTCCAATGAATATTTCTGCCTACTGCTAGAAAATAAATATAAGAGTTGAAATCCAGCTGCATAAGATAATCATCAAATCAGATATATGTCACTATTTCGTCGAGCAGAAATGACAGCAGATTTTATAAATATTGTATTTCCAATGGTTGTATGTGCCTATTATCAAATGGATAATTTACAGGAGGGTTTTTATATTATTTTAAAAATAATAATCGATAAAATGTCAAAAGTTTTTATGTTAAGTTGCTTTTTAAATTTCAAACTTAATTCTCAGAGATGTCAAATTTGTCATCTCACAATCTAACAAGGTTAAAGAAACGGAGTTATGCAATATGAGGTTGTATTTGTGACCATAGTCGTTTCATTTGCAGGGGTATGAACAAAAAATATCCACAACGTGACATCATCACTTATGGCCGTTCATCTTTATTTGCACCAGTGTATGTTTGCTTATAGAAAGGAGGGTAATTAAATGTTTTTATTTTTTTTTCTTTTTTAGTTTATTTTCTTTTGTTTTCTTTATAAAATTTCAAATATCAACTTTTTTTTTTCATAAACTATTATTCTAATCCAGCTTTCTTTGAAAGGCAATTCGATTTTGAACTTTTGCTATTTAAATAGTTTTGGAATTCAGAACAAGCCAATACAAGATTAATTTTAAAATTTCCTTTAACCATTGATTATCCAGGCTTGGCTTTAATAAGTATCATGCAATGCATTTCATATTTTGAAGCTTATATCATGAAAATCTAATATAAAAGATCTACCATACTGGCTGCATGTGGGAGGGGGGGGGGGGGGGAGTAAGCAGAAAAAACAATACATGTATTTTCATCACAGTAGAACCTCAGTTAACGAGCATAATTCGTTCCCGAATCATACTCGTAAAGCGAAACCATTTTTCCCATAGGAATCAATGTAAAATATGATAATGCTTTCAATACTGAAAAAAATACTCAAAATATATATTTATGTAATTAATTTATTATTTATAATAATATATAAAGGAGTTTTTTAAATAGGGGAGGAGGACAGGGAAGGTTATTGGGAAGAAGGAGAATCTTCAATTAAGAGAAACTCTTCTTCACTAGAAGCGCCATCTAGAGTAAGCCGGCTCATGTTATCTCCTCCTCACTCGTTAAGCGAAACAGTGGAGCATGCGATATTGTGGTGCCCCCTATATAATGATCATCGTATCTTGCTGGTTAGTGCGTTAAAAAATAGAAATATGGCGTTAACGCTGCCAAACATATTATTAACATCACAAATGAATTCCCAATCTCAACGCTATGTGGTCGGACAGTTAATAAAATTTTTAGAGGACTCAAAACTTTTAGCGCGAGTGATAGGTCCTTTCAAACAACCTAGTGTGTGAAAGACTATTAATATACTCTCCCTGAGGATTATAAGTCACTAATGGCGGAACCAGTCAGTCTCCGTTTAACAGGAGATGCGGACTGATACAAAAGAAAGAAAGAAAAAGCGAAACAATTTGTTTTGCTCGTAATGCGAATCACTCATTATAGGAGGTGCTCGTTATGCGAGGTTCCACTGTATTTTGTTGCAGATAAGTGCCAATTAGAAAGCTAAATTAAATCCTTCAAATCAGACATCATGAAAAGTTAAAACAAATAAAATCTATCACACTCATGAAAACCAAGCATACAAAGCAGTGCTCTATGAATACAGTTAATATTTCTATTGTCTTAAATGCATCAAGCAAATTAGTATAAAGTGGGAAAATCAACAATTAAAAAATACACCATCAAATTAATAATAAATAATCACAGTAAATTACTAATTTTATAATTCATTTAAGTTATTGATCAATACTCTCTCAAACAAGTCTCACTTGAAGAAATGGTCTTTGACAAGATTGCATGGTCATTGGGTTAAACGGCTGCATTGTTGGTGGCTGCATCATTGGTGGTGGTACCATAGATGGCATGAAAGAGAGGTTCACTGTTGTCTGAGACATAACTTGCGGTTGAAGCGTTTGCAAAGGAGGGAATGGAGTCTCGTTAGAAATGGATGCAGGGGGGATACTGCCTGACGTAGAGTCAAACGATGCAAAATCAGCAAATTCTTCTGCAGTGCTAAAGAAAGAAACGTTCAAACAGTCAATTCAATGAAAATTGTCCAAGAACGGGCAGATGTTATATTAAATATACAAACGAATGATTACATACAAGGCACATGCAGAAAGTATTGTCAATTACAAAGGGTTGTAAATAAAAATGCAATATTATGAATGTACATATACTTTTGACTACTGCTCACCAAAATCATGCTATAAAACTATGAATCTGTTAAATCAGTATACAACTGTCATTTTCTGAAACTATTAAATTCATTAAATATCAATAGGAAACATTGATATTTGTATGGAGTTAAAACAACCCTCACTGCATGATACTGAACATCCCATGTGTGTCTATATTCACATTTCTCAATTATCTATTATTAAAGTTCTTAATAAGAAGCAACCAACTATTAATATTCGCATATTCATCAATTTCTTTTAGGGCTTTCCACACAAGTGCATACAGAAACAGGCACAAAAGTACGTCAATATCCAGAAAAAATTGTACAAATTATAAGATATTCATGTCACAGAGAATAACTGTATTCACTTGCCCTGCAATACAGTGTACTCGCAATTTGGCACCCTGGGTACTCAATGCAGCCCACACACAGGTACAACAGCTGCTTACGCAATAAGGCATACAGTCAGAGTACAGATGTAATCCATCATGCTGCTTCAACCCGTTGGCATAAGGTGGCAACATCTCTTGGTGGCTATGAAAGACGACAGATCTCTCAACCTATGAGGTACCATACATTTGATTGGAAATATCTGGTGATCTGGCCAGCCAGCGCAGAACATCCACAATCTGGAAAACAGACGCAACCGCATAGCAGGTGGGGATTGCACGTTGTCCTGTTGGAATAATCCACCTTGAATGGTAGCCATGAAGGGGATGATGGGCCTAACCGTCCCATCTATTTATCAATGACTCAGGCTTCGTGCTAGGATCAAAAATTTAAGAGTCAATTTGACTCCTCAGTCTGAAAACTGCGAGTCAAATTACAGATTATTTTTGTTTCTGTATTTTTCATACATCTATAATCTCTCTAGTTAATTAGATATTTAAACAAGACAGCATGTGACCAAAACGAAGTAAGGTTAAATTGTGATGAGAAGAACTCTGCATATCCCTCTGGATAGCTGAAGAGCTGGCACTTGATGCATGTGCAATATGCTGATCTCCCTATACATTATTGTCCTTGGGCACATGCACATCATATAGGGTGAGTATAAAGGGAAGTTTCGAAAAAATAGATTTATTTCAGATATTGCTACGAAACCTTAAAATTCTTCAAAGTACATCCCTTGAGCGTTAACACACTTTTACCAGCGGCTTTTCCACGACTTGAAGGCTCCCTGGTAGGCAGATTCCAGAAGGTCCTTAAGCTTCTTTGAAGGCACTTAGGGTCCCATAGTGGTGTCCTTTGAGGAAGGATTTTAGTTTTGGGAATAGGAAAAAAGTCTGCTGAGGCCAAGTCGGGACTGTAAAGGGGTTGGGGAATCGTCGCGACGCAGTTTTGCGTCAGGTAGTCTGTCACCTCTGAGCAGGTGTGGCTGGGTACATTGCCGTGATGCAATTTTCAATTTCTGGTGATGGCTGGCCTCACCCGGTTGACACTTCTCTTTTCAGGTGGCACTTCACGCACACGTTGCATATTGTCGTCGATTCTTGGCATCGACAGCAGTCCAGCGCGGGGCTCGTCCTCCACATGCTCTCAGCCATCTTTGAAGAGCTTGTGCCACTTAAAAACTGCAGTTTGTGACATGCTTTCATCCTTGAACACTTGGCGAATCACGCCCAATGTCTCTGTACCCAATTTCCCCAGTCCAACACAAAATTTGATGTGTATCACTGTTCAATTGTTCGCTGCATTTTGAGCTTGCACCGAGTCATTCGACAGGGGTCCATTAATACTTCGATCTAGCCTGAATAAACGCTCGCAGGCGACTGATGCTTGGCACTTTTTGAAGGTCAGACCCCCACACCATCGACCACGCTCGGTGTGAGCGCATTGCTAACTACAGTCACGTCAGGAAAAAATTGTTCCCGATACTTTTTACACAAACCCTGTATGCACAGGAAAGTTTTACATGTTCTTCGCACCGCCAACGAATGCAACTTGCAACTGTGCTGATGTCACACCCTGCTTCAGTGGCTGTATGATGTGACCAGCTAGCCCTGGAAAGATTATCAATGATCCTTTCTCATACAGGGTCAGCTTGTGAAAGTTATATCACGAAACATCCTGCACTGACTTTCAAGCACCAAAGTGGTTACAATGGACCGTCAAAGTTTAGAAAATAGCATCCACTATTGGAAGAAACATTTAATGGGGTATCCAAGCACTAGGATGTATGGTTTTTGTCAATGCTGGACTGCCACACTGCTTTGTAGATAAGTTTGCAGTTTTTGATCATTTGCAGCTTCTTATACAGAGGGTTGAGTACGTTACAACTAAACGATTTACATATGCAAATTCTCCAGCCACGGGGTTGACAGGGCTATTTGTTTTTGAGAAGTTATAAAGGGGACATCACTTTATCATTCTTAATCGTTGTACAAACGCTAGCTGTGAGAATGCCGCCAAAAATAGATAGATATTGGGAAGGATATATAAATCCACTTTCCGACACGAAGTGGTTCTATTCCATGATTATAAAACAATGCAAATCCAGAGATCTCACCATTTCGAAGGCAGGAATCTGTAACATACTGAATAAAAACAGAAAAACTGCAATACCAGCAACATTGGATGAACCTGGACCCTCAAGACAACGACCCACTCCAAGCAGAACACCCAGGTTGTAGCCAAAGTCAAGCGTCTCATCTCTGCAGAAAATCCCAAAACTCAAAGGGCTGTCGCAAACAAGGTAGGGGTATCACAGTCAACAGTACGCAAAACATTATCCACAAAAATCTCCAACTGGTTAAGCGTCCGAAACCTGGTATGGGTACATCAGGATAAAGCTGCGAGTCATACGTCCAAGTTAATGGTCGCCCATTTGCGAACACTGGAACAGGAGACGGGCATACATTCAATTCCGTTTGAAGACATAACGGTGAAATCTCCAGATGCATCCTCCATGGATTATTGCGGCTTTGGACTGCTGAAACGCAGGCTTGGAAGTAGATGACCCTGTACATTGGACGGTCTATGGAAAGCCTGTGAAGAGGGGTGAGCACAGATCGACCTAAATTCTCTGCAGCGACGTCTTATTGAATGGAAACTGCGATGCAGAGCCATAGTTCGACACCATGGGCACCAGATAGAATATCACTGAACATGGCGGCGGGGTTTCTCATAGACTTATACTTGCAAATCGTTTAGTTGTAACGTACTCAACCCTCTGTATACGCTTTCTGCAACAGCAGTCTGGCTTGGCTCTCTTGCCTACTGGAGGGTTTGCAGTATTTTTGGCATTGTGTTTAGTATGGGATGTAAAGATATTCAGACAAATATATGAAGAAAATTATAGAGATATATAGTAAAATATGATAATATAAATCATTTTCTTCTCAATTTCTGAGACATCACTTTGGTGTACCCATGACCATGAAGCATACTTTCTGGACATACCTTATAAGCACAAAAAATGTAAAACAAACCTTGATGTCTGGGAAGGGAAGGATGCAAAATCACCAAAATCACCATTGGTAGAAGCTGAATAAATAATCATAAATGTTACATTAAGTAAATAAGATGAATTTAAAAAATTGAGACTATAGACCAGGGCTGTCCAAGATTTCTGTCCGCAGGTAATCTTCCTTACCCCCCTATTGCACGTTATGTTGATCAGTTCCTTAAAGTCGAGTAGCTAATTATTAATTTGACATTCGATGTCAGATAGAACTGTACGCGGGCGACGTGCACGATTTGGACGGCCCTGCTATAGACTATAAGAATGGATGAATAAATTCATAATTTATAATTTTCAATATATTGACATGAAAATCAAATTAAAACTACAATATTGAAACCGCAACAACAACTTAATCTAAACAAAAACAAAAAAAACGTGTGGACGCCTCACATGTCAGAAGTGAAACTTGTTATAGTGATGTGTAAAAAAAAAAAAAAAAAAAAAAACAGAACTGAGTTTTTCTTACTTTTGCTGTGCTGTATGAACAGATTACTGAATTCCACTTACAGATTTCAGAGTTTATTTTCAATTATAGTGCTATTACCACTCATCACTGACCAATCAATGCAATGTAAATCTGTATATTACATGTATCTTATTTTGAATAAAATAACACAAAATATTCATTATAGCTGCATTAACTTTTTTTTTTATAAAACATTCTTGGATGATTTTCAAGACAATTTCTTGGTATGAACACAACGACAGTTGAAAAAATTTCCTGGTTGAAATCTTATTTATTTTTCACCTTTATAGTTATGAATTTACTTAACATGGTGTGTGTACAGTTCAATTATTAACAATACATGACTAAACGACAGTAAGTTGGGAGAATTTATAAATTTAGTAAATGAAACATATCACAATAACTTTTTACACGAAAGGTCATCACTATCTTGTTTTTGGGAATTGATTTATGCATTAATTTTTGACAACAGAAAAGTGGATGGAAAAATCGAGGAAAAAGATGTGAAACAATGCACTGATTAATTTGTGACAAGCCCCGCCCTATAGATATGTAGTTCTAGTATCACACTAGGGAAACTACAGAGCGGAGCCAATCAGGAGTTCGGGGCATCGATAGAGGAACACGCATTGATTTGTTAACATAAAAACACTTGCTCACAAGACTAAATGAAAATCACTAATTTATTTCACTTCCCAAAACAATAATCGTTAACATAAGATCTGAGAAAACCAAAAAAGATGTTTACAGCAAATAAAACAAAACTTAAAGGGCAACTGACATCAAAATTTTCGATACTATAAGATTAAGTAAATAATTAAATAAAACTGCATAATTGCATAATACACCATTTAATTTCAAAAATGTTTATTATTTATTTAATAAAATGAACAAATATTCGTTATTTACTGACCACGGCGAAAAACGTTCTTGACATAGGGGGGAAGTCGATGACATCATACGAGCGAAAGAAGTTTCCAGTCCTATAGTCATTATCGCTAAAATCTCATTCATTCAACGGAGGTCAATCTGAGATTAACTTGAAAAAAGTTCTTGAGAAAAATGTTTCAGCCTTGCAATCTTTATGATCCCTTTCTTGTCAACTAAATAGTTTTCCAAAACGGAATAACATGGAATTCTGTGGGAACACATGCAATATCAACGGCAACCATAGAGATTCAACCAGACCCATTTTCAAGGCAACTCAATTGTTGCTCACTCGAATAGAATCAATAGGATAGAAGGGGTGGGGGCAAACAGGTGATGATTCCATTGCTCTGAACTAAAATTATAAAAAATTATAAAAAAATAACACCTTTTAAAACTTCCTAAATATGTACTGCCGTGTTATTTTTGCTGGGAAATTTTTCAGACTAATTTTGCTGTGAACATCTTTTTTTTAAAGTCTCTCATTAAAATGTCAATTTACATAGAGCTGTTTATTAGTGAAATCGAAAAACAACCTGCTCTTTATTGATTTTAAGTTAAAAGAATACTCAGATAAAAATCTTAGACAAATTATGAACAGAAATATGCAAACAGTTTATTCAGGAATTAGAATAAGATAGGCTGTATAGAATTTTTTTATACATGTACATTTGTCACACTTTGAGAAAGATATAACCTATAAACAAAAGTAAAAAACGAGAAACAAGATAAGAGGCCACAGTTCTTGTATAAATTTCTCCCTTTTTAAATCTTGTAACTTTTACTTGAACATTTGAAACCGATACATATATCAATCAAATAATGAAAAATAAACTAAAATTCAAGTTTGTTGCAAATCAACGCTAGTGCACAAGGAACATTTCAATGTAAGTGGATCTCATTTTTTTATTTGCATTTTCCAAAATTAAGGATAGAAAATGATTGAAAAAGAAAACTGATGATGAGTTATTCTATGTTAGATAGCCCAGAGGATTCTCCAGTGTGACGTCACGCCTAGCGGTGAATTGAGGCGAAGCTCAAAACGAAATGAGTTTTGAAAACTGATGTTTGAAAAATTATATTTAAAAAACTACTTAAGTTATAAAAATTTTACAAGTCCAATTAGAGTTAGTTGATGGTCCTTTATGTTATAAAATAATAAAATTGATAGGCGATTTTTGGTGTCAGTTGCCCTTTAAGCAAACTAGAGGGGCCCCTTGAGCTAGTTAATTCCTATTTCTAGGTACATACAACCGGCCAATGCCTACACCTCCCAAGCCAGACTGTTGGGAGTGCAGTCCCGTAAAAAGAGTCCAGGAACTAGGAACTGAAAGTTCACAACAGAACCGTTTGACATGGCTCAGACAGTAACTGTGTATCGATGCTTAAAGGGAGGGAGGGCGACTCATTACATTCAGCTAGCCCCACGCCCACGGAATCCCGGACTCCTAAATATTCCTAAAACACCAATGCATCCAAGCATCAGGTGACCCCTTTGATTCACCAGGAGGGATCACAGGAACCCCTGTGGACCAGAATCACATGGGGGTGTTCCTCAGGCTCCACCAAGAATAAGTCACAAGTGCTAGAGCACTGACCGAGTGCACAAATCGCCGGTGCACATCCCTCACTGATGCACAAATTATTTACCCGTAGAGCCTTTACTTTCAGCCCTTCCCCTTTGGTTCACGAAACACTCCTAGTTACGCTGTATTGCTCACCAAGAGCCAGCCTTAAATCTATCACCTAACATTACAATTAGTACAAAAAGTCTTCATAGAAAAAGTCAAAACTGCATAATTCTACAGCTTGCTTGTGGCGTTTCCAAACTTTCCTGACAGTTCACATCTGTCCAAGCACATTGATATGCAGGCAACACCCTATGTAAACAGTTCCGACGGGCAGACAAACTGCGTAATATGCTGAAGGGAGGGGGGGGGGGCTCTTCCTCATGGGACAAAATGATAAAAGACAGTCACTTACCCTTACTTGCACATGTTGCGGGCTTCAGTGCCCGGCACAATTCCCTTCAGCGTCACTGGGGACTCTTCTAATATTGCTTGTTTGGACGTACAACAGGAGACCAAAAAGCCAGTTCAACACAAATCCACATTAACAATCAGAAAAGGTTGCGCAGCTTTCAGTTACTTCCGCAAATTCATGCAAACATTTTGCTGTACAATAAGCCATAGCAGCATATAGGCATGGACTTGAGATTGCAACAGCGATGTTCATTTTTTCTCAAACATGGCCAACTGCCATTCCAAACTTCTTCCCCACCAAGACACGTCCCTGCAACAACGTCACAACAACAATATGCGAGCGCTGTCGCCTTTTAAGGAAAGCGACAACGGCCACGCATCAACAGGCTAAACTTACAACAACCTACAATTAAATGTATAAAACCACATTTTAAAATTCTATATAACAAAATAACCAATGCACTGCACTCTGAACTAACCCCCCCCCCCTTAAATGAACACACCAAAACTAAAACACACGCACTCACAAACGCACGCACGCACGCAGTACATACTCTCAAAACACGCTCTCAATACTAGCTCCTGCTTCACACACGCACACATGCAAGCGCACCCACCTAAAACTAACAAATGATGAATATTTACTTCCTACTTTTAATCCTTTCTTTATTCCCATTTACTTATTGTTTTATCCACTTTTTACTCCTTTTTATCCTCAATTTTAATGCTTTTTTACCAACTTGTTTACTGCACTTTACGGGTTCTTGAAGACAGGCTCCGGGCATTTTCCTCTACAGTCACACCCCATTAATACGGTTTTCCTGGGACTCGGGATAAAACACATTACCTGGAACATTACCCAGGAATGAAACAAGATTCGTTGAAAACCACAAAAGAGTTTGTTACGAAATAAGCTTGAGACTAGTGCATGTTATATATGACTTCATAATAGGATTGTGAAAAACGTGAATACTGCAAATTCTAATCAATGAATAAGCGACAATTGAACAGCGCAGGGAAAAAAAAACGAGTGTCCAGAAGCAATGCTTCCACTGCCATACTCGACCAAGAAGTATCTAAAGTACACTAAAGTAGAAAAGAAGCCAGATGAAACGTATTAAGTCATCCAGAGGATAAATAGGAGTCTCAGACAGTAGATTGTAGATTTACAAAAGACGGGGGGAGCTAGGAGACCCAGTTTGGAAAAATGGCCTTTTCAATGTTGGCGAAGTTGACGTCCAAGATGTGACAAGGCTTGCAATGCCTGACAGAACTTCTAACATTGAGCGGGTATCCCAAAATGTAAGCAATTGAAGGGGGGGTGGGGTTAGACAAGGTGCTTTATTTTCAAGATCAATTTCTTCAGGGACTCCTTTAGTTACCAATGGGAGATAGATTATCAGAAATGGAATACTTATTTGCAACTCTCCTGTCAAGTTGTCCAACGGTCTTCAGCAGATTTTGGGGGCAGGGGCGTCCTTCTCCCTAGACTTGCATATTGTAACCCAGGCAGGCTTACCAGAAAGCAGAATGGTTTGGATAACCATTTTATATAACAAAAGTTCGCTATCCACTCCCAAGGGTGCTGTTGCGCCCCAGAAGTGCAATTGGATTAAAGTTAATAGCATAGGAGACATCGTTGCACCAATTTATTTTGGTATTAAAGTTCACTCCGTGGTATTTGTAATTTTTACCCATTCAAGATTACTGCAGATGAACAGGGGCTTTGGAGGTTTTCTACACAGTTTTGTAATGAATATCGCTTTGACTTTATCAATGTTTAGGTTCATCCTCCAATTAGCAAACCATTTCTGGCACTGATGTAAAGTATTTTGTAGGAGATATGACATAGGCAGGATTGTATGTGCAAGTCACTGATGGATGAATAGAAATTAACATGTTCATATTCTCACCGAAAACAAATCAGGATTCGCAATGACCAGATTGATAAAGCTATAAATATGTTATATAAACGTGTTATATTTTTCCATGGTGGTTGGTTGATTGGTTGGTTTATTAGAATTTTAGGCGTCAACTACTAAGGTCATTTTGCGCCTTTTACACAAGTTATATCTGTACACAGTCCGGGACAAACACAAACATCCATGCCCACAGCGGGATTCGAACCCAGGAGCAGGTGGACTCAAGAACTAGAAAGCCTACACCCTAGCCCTCTCGGCCACCTGGCTGGCTTTCCATGGTGGCAGGGCAGGCCACAAAATAACACGCAAAGGACTACATGCAGTCCATGGGTTGCCAGTTTGACATGGCTGCATTAGATGAACTTACACTATTGTGCGAAACAAGTTTCACTTCAAAAAATTAATATAGAAAACGTATTAAATATGTATTAAACCACTTAATAAAAACTGTATAGAATTTTTTCATGTTTTGTAGACAGTTCTTCTTGATATTAAATTTTTATAATTATGCAGTTATTGTTTGTTTCATATATTAATAGTTTTAATTAAGTTCATAATTCATTAAATAGATACATACAAGGCCTGTCTAAAAAGTTTCTGATCTTTGGAAAAAACGTTTACCTGATTGTGTTGGGACCCTAATCCCCTTCAAATCAGGTCCCTTGTGCCTTAAATACACAATCTACGAACCCTTCCATTTCTGGAAACATTCATGGAATGCCTCTTTTGAAATGGTCTGTAGCTCTGCCAATGCACTCTGCATTACTTCCTCTCTACCATCAAATCGGTAATCTTTCAATAGCTTCTCTATCTTCAGAAACGACTAGAAGTCGGAAAGAGCCATGTCTGATGAGTAGGGACAACCAGAATTCCACGTTTTACCGAAAAACAGTGGATAAGGAGTCAGAACACTATCATGGTGCAACTGCCAGTTTTTCGACTTACAAACGTCTGGTTGTTTTCACTAAACTGCATTACTGAAATGACTGTGTGGCCATTTTTGAATCTGTTGAACCACTTCTTTGTTTAGTCATGCACCAGTTATCTCGCTGATCAGTTCGCTGAATTAGTGGAGTTAAGCAACTTTGGTGCTGCCAGCCACTGATTAGGTGACAGCCAGTGGATATATATCTAGTTCTCCCGGCCCGGCCCCCCCCCCCAATGCTTTGAAGGGCACGTATAGCCATCGGTCCCGGCTGCTACTGTCATCTTGTAGTAGTCGTTAATTAATATGGGATGGTGCAAAATTCCCTAGTAGGAAATCCGTGATTATCTACCCTCTGTACCAGAAGATGATCTCTGCTCTATGCATTCAGTCATGTTGAGCAAAACAAAAATGCGATGAACATGTAAAAGTCCACCATGCATATATGCTACCTCACAGCTAAGGGCCCATTCAGCGAAGGCACGAAAATTTGCACTTGCACATGAAAGTATCCATTCACGTTCGATTATGGAAAGTGGCACTGCCACAGCAACATTACTTTGTGCAGCAAATTCAAAGTCAGGTGCTTTTCAGACAGCCCTCGTATATACACCATTGAAATTAAATTGAAATGAAATTAAACGAGGTCATGAGTAATTTCTAGGAGCAAATCAATATTATATTTTTGATGATTTACTACAGTGTTCTCCCCAGGGCTTTTTTAGGCTCAGCTAACAAAATGAACTTACGGTCACAGAGACTTTTTATCTATCAATAAAGCAATTCTGTACATGCAGCCTGTTTATTTATGTAATTTAACTACAAGTTACAAGTTGCTTAATTGTCTATTATGTGTTACAGTTTAATTCAAATAAATAATTTTTTTATCCTTCAAGTACCAAATACAGTAAAATGTATTGGTACTTGGTGGATCGAAACATTCGATGATCCAGAAATTGGAGAAAATGGTGTGGTTTTCGGATTAAACCCAAAATTTTCTGCTATCCCGGAATCTAGTGCCAAACTACGAATTATTTATTAAATCCAATTTTATTTTAATTTTAAAATTAATTACTGAACATAAAACTATAATTGTACTGCAGGCATCATATATCATCGTCAAATAAAAAAAAAAAAAAAAAAAGTTGCACCCAGAAGGAATTGAAGAGTCATACCAAGATTGAAAAGATATTTGAAAAGAAGTTAGTACTCACCGACGATGACAAATGATTAAACAAAGAGCATGGCTATGGCAAAATTTATTGGTCAAAATACCAAAATCATTACAACTCTCAATTGGATGTTGGGCCACCATTATTTCTAATGCATTCTGATAAGCCATGGCATGGAGTCTTACAAGTTCTTAACATAGTCTTGACTCAGCTCATCCCATAATGACTGAACTTTGCCTTGAAGCTCTCACAGATCCTGTGCCAGTGATGGAGTCTTAACAGAACGTCCGATAGCATCCCAAAGATTTTCATGGGTGCAATTTTTTTTTTTTTTTTTTTTTTTTTTGATGACTGTATTTCAATCAGCGACGGGGTAAAACATATAAACTATATTCCCCTTTAATATAAAACTTTAACATTTAAATTTATGTCTGGAAGAAATTTAAACTAAAATATATAATGATATTTCTAGTTATTTTTATGGAATGGAGAGTTCTCTGTGCTGTCCTTCTTGATGGAGGCCTTGCAGTACATAATAGGAAAAATCACAGAGAAATCACAGAAAATCATCCTTGCTGTATGTAGCTAATTTTGACTGGATATAACATTTTCTTTTCAGTTTGAATGTAGAGGGAATTATGAAATATGGAGGCTTTACAATACATTAATGAAATTTAGTTCACAACTAGTTTCGCCATCTTTTCCCGGTTTTGTCAAGATGGTGAAACTAGTTGCGAAATAATTTCATTAATGTATTGCAAAACCTACATATTTCATATATCTAATAGCGATACAAAGACCTCGAACTATGGAGATCATAAAGGGAATTGTTTAAGCAAAATACAATAAAATTTGCATAATGCTAGATAACCTCCTAGTTTGATGAGCATTCAGGAAAGTTCCAAGAAATTCTGTGGTCAGCTCACTCCCCAGACATGAATCCCATTGAACATTTATGGGATGTGTTTGAAAAGTCCCTGTCCATCCAAGACCAATCGCCACTAATATTAGGGATCTGTGGCTGGCAATTCAGACAATATAGCATTGACTCCACAAGAGGCTGGAAGACTTCAGCGAGATCAGGGTTGCGTCTAGCAAAATAGCAGGGCAGGAAAGTGAACAATAATTAGGGCATATTTGATCAGAAAATAAGGCAGTCAGAGATATAAGCACCCATTATAACAGTTACTTTAAATAATTCAAAGAAAAAAGGCAGGGCATGTTGAAAGAGGGCAGGGTGCTGCACCCTTCTGTTTCCATCTAGAAGCAACACTGGAGATATCAATGCTATATTGAGATATTGTTTCAACATCTCAGTGGTCTTCCAGCCTCTTGTGGAGCCTATGCCATTTTGAGTTACAGTTTTTCATCGAGACAGGGGATGTCCAACATGTTACTAAACAGCTATTGCATGACTTTTGGCCTTTTTGTCAATAATCAAGTTTAAGGTGAAATAGATAATTGATTAAATTTAAAAAAAAATATTTAACATGTAATAAATATAGTGCAAAGAACTAACTTTTTGGCGGAGATTCTGCTCGGGGATTGAAATCATCTAATAACGAATTACCCGACGTTGTGGAATCTAAAGTCAAACTGACTAAGTCGCTGAGAATGTCATGGGTGGGTGATGTCTTCCGCTCCTCTTTTTGTTCTGTATTAGACACAGTGGAATGCTGAAACAAAATATTTTTACAATTTTATTTTTGCAAGAATTCTTTCAATTATAGTCACTGTCAAATTAACTTTTTGCAATGAAGGAATAACTACAAGTACCACCAAGCCATTGTCCTTGTGCATCTGAAATACGTCGTCTGTTTAAAAATTAATTAAGATTGCATAGTGTGCTATCTAGCAATTCAGGAGGAGTCTTATCTAGTGGTAGTTTATACAAACATCTGCTCGATCTTCAGTGTAATTTTCAAAGCAAGCTATCAGTATATATCGCTTTTGTAAAGAATTTCCATGTGAAATTCACACGATCTCTTCATGGTTAAGAAGGGCTGTAATTGGTCCGACACCTTTGTTGGCAATGGCTTCGGGGATAGCGATGGCAGTGGAAATTCTTCAAGTTAATTTTTGCTTAATTTCTTACATTAATAAACAATTTTGAACTGTAGTATTAAAATATTCGTTTAAAAATAAATGATTTAATCATTTTTACATGTCTATTAAAAAAATTTCCGACCTTGTTCTTAGGCTTAAAACAGAGAGGTTTTTAAAGGAGACTCTTCTGATAATTTATTGGGAGGAAGGGGGAGGAAGACCAAATTATTTTAAAAATTATAAGACCAAACTATTATAAGACGACCCCAGTTTTTTTTTTTTACACCTTATTTTCGCAAACAAACAAACAAACAAATAAATAAAATAAAAAATAAAAAAAAAAACCCACAAAAACACTTGCCTTATATTCAGGGCAAAACTGTATTAGTATTCTATTTAAAACTGAAGCCTGAAGGCAAGAATTCGCTTCATCAGCCATTGTTGATGCAACATACAATCAGCCGATTGTTGATGCACACAAACAAAGATAACTAAAGTCTATTTTTTATACAGTGAAACCTCTCAATAGTGGACACCTCTGGGGAAAGAAAATCTGTCGGTTATTAAGAGGTGTCCGCTATTGAGAAGAGTCACAATACATGTACATAGACCTGCCGGGGAATTAAAAAGTATCCATAATTAAGGGGTGTCTGCTTTTTAGGGGTGTCCGTTAGGTGAGGTTTCACTGTATATAGTATTACATATTAATTAATTTCTCTAGTTATAGATTTTTTTTCCCCATCATTGTGGTAGTACAGAATGAAACAAAAAACAGCTTGCAGTTTAAGAGATAGTAATCCAAATTATCAATGTCCGAAAATTATGCCCTGTAGATAACATCAGAATTCCCTCTGCACACCTTCCAAACTATATGTGTATTTGTAAAATTGTGACTGGTGTCAGTGTGGTTTTGAGTGTGCTGAGAATTTTGCGTTTTTCTGCAGTTTTGGGTGTGGTGTAAATTAATTACGTACTTTTTTTTGGGGGGGGGGGTCTGTTTTGGAGTAAATGTTATGGGCATGGTTGTGGCCTGAGTGTGGTTATTCGTGGTCGTATGGAAGAGTTTATTTGAGATCGTGCGGAAATGGGTGGTGTTATGTAATTTTAAAACAGTTTGTTTTTTTGGGTTAAGAAATTTTATTGTCAGATTGTTTGGCAATTATTTTCTTTTTAATCCTAGGGAGGCTGCAACAATGGCTTGTATGATCTTAACTGAGCATTGTTGTCGCAGTTTTTCTAGGTATCCGAGACGATACAACAAAGCCAGAGGGTGAGGGCTGTTGTTGTGAGTGAGCGATCTTTTGTTGCTTGCTGTTGTTGTCGTTGCTCGTTGTTGTTATCTGCCCAATGTTGACAGTCTCATTTGAAAACTATCGTTGTACATGTGAATGCGTTTATTAGTGCTGTCGCGAACAAGACACGCGTTAAGCAACTGATGTATTTTTTTAAGCATTCCATAGTTAGTTTTACCATGTGTGTGGCTCGAAAGCCCGAAGCAAATTTGTGTTGATTCTGTTTTTTCTTTTGCATTCGTTACGCTAAAAGTTTATGTTAGTCTATGCTCGCAAATGTTCTCCAATGCTTCCCGGCCAGCTGCCTGGGTTTCGTAAAGCGGAGCTGAGCACATGAGGCTGTCTATAGAGCCTCCTCATATAGAAAATATCAGGACAGCCGTTGCTGGTTATACATAATCAGTCCATTTACTGAGGTCTGACAATTGAAGAGTGTGCTAATAGGGACTAGTGGAGGCGAATAGGAGGGAAAGTTTTGGTGTTCAAAGTGGCATTGAAGTGTCTAGAGTTTCAATGATAGGGGCTACTGCTCTCTCCCCTAGGGGTCTAGGCTGAACTCATCGACAAGTTGTCGATCTCGACAAAATCTAACCGTCGATAAGTGGCATATTACACATTTATACACAAGTTTACACACGTACGGCTAGATGATATACACTGATGTACACAAGTTTACACACATTTACACATAATTTTACACATTAATTATCCATGTATACACATAAATACATACATAAACACGTACTTGTAGACACACTATTATTTTCACAGTTCAAGTTTCGTAGCACAAGAGAGTACTTCATGTATGTAAATATTTTTAAACAAGTTTTTGTTGATATTTTTAGAAAATGTGTATTGTTGAGCTATGTGTATTTAGTCTGCAGGCCGGAAACGAAGGAAAAAAGATTTTAATAAGAAATCTGTTGCTAAATTCTGAAATAACGATCGCCAAGTGAATAGTCGACTGCTCTTGAATTGTAGACAAGAATAAGGCAGTTGTCGATGGTCAAAGTCTACACTAGAAAATTGACAGTGTAGAGTCTGTACACTGTAGACAAGTAGACAAGTCTACACTGTAGACAAGTCGTGTTCATGCTAGCTCGAATCGACAAATGCGTCATTAACCACGTGACCATCGACACTTGTCAACGAGCTCAGCCTAAGCTCAACCCCCTAGTCTCCCAAGCCTGCAGTGCTGCATAGTCGCAAAACACTGAGATGGGAACAAGCAAAGGAGAACGTGACACCTTCCTGTGGTTCACTGTCTATGAGGCTTAGCGAAGGAGTGGTACTTGTCAGCCCTCACAATTGTGTGTCTTTTGGCTGATTGTGCCTAAGTATCTGCCCGCCTACGACAGCTCATGTGCCAGTGTATGCATTTAAACAAGCATCGGAATGGACCATTGAGTTGTTTTACCGTTTTATGGGCGTTTTAAAAGCTAGTTTAGAAATCAATTGTTTTAAGTTTTAATGTTGGTTGATTATCTTATCTTGGGGCCCCAGGTTACATTTGTTGATTACACTGTCCAACAACAAAAAAATTACTGAACAGAGAAGCACAGTTTCTAAGGTAATTTTTTGCGTAGATTACAAAAATGAGGCTCATTTTTGCCTATCAGGTCTCAATTTTTCGTAAATCGTGATTGAAATTTTTATATTTTTATGTAAATTTGACACTTACATGTAAGTTTCAAAATTACTTATTTTAAATATATATATTTTTTTATTTTCAGTTACATATAATAATTAAATAAATGAAAATGCCTAGAGGAACTTGTAAAAACAATCCAGATAATTCGAATAATGGAGTAAAATCTTATGTGGATAGAAATAGTTAAGTAATAAACTAGAGGATAATTTTTTACCACAACAAGAGAAAAAGAAACGAAAAAATAATAAATGAAAACTAAGGCAAAAAAATAATAAGACAAAAAAACAAAAGAATAAGGAAAAATAAGACCTGTAAGCGCTTTTCGAAAGCCTTGCTTTCATCGTTCAGCAGCCCAAGGGAGAACACTGAGTGAACTAACTTGGGAAGGTATATTGAGTCTTATATAGTGAACCAGAACTGAGAACAACCAATCAAGAGAATTGTAGAAAGAGGCAATTCATCGATTAAACTTGTACAATCAGTCAATAAAAAGCACCTACTAGATGCTTTTGAAAACCTTGCCATAAACAAAACCGACAAAAACCAGTTATTAAATCTAGATAAGGGCCCCATTGGTGACTCTGCATCGATTCAGTAGGTGACTCAGCTTCCCAATCGATGAATTGCCTCTTTCTACAATTCTCTTGATTGGTTGTTCTCCGTTCTGGTTCACTATATAAGACTCAATATACCTTCCCAAGTTAGTTAAGTATAATAAGCTCACTAGAAGAGTTCATGAGGAGGTAAAAGCACTTTGTAATGACAGGTGGAACGATAAAGTTAAGAGTCTGTCGACCCACGATAACTATTTGGTGCATGGTTCGAGCCTTGCAAAACAAGAAAGCCATTAATATCCCACCCCTGTTAGCCCAAAATGGCAAATTCATCACGAATGATGATGATAAAGCGCAGCTTATTGCAAATTCACTTTCAGAACAGTTTGTCACGCCTACTGATGGTCGGTAAATAGGACTTGATATGTCTGAGAAAGTAAAATCCTGCATAACTGGCTTCTATAATATTCACGGCAATGAATTCCCAAAACATAGCATTGATGTAAATGAAGTCCAAAGCATCATTAAAAATTTAAAAACGAGAAAAGCTCCAGATAAAGACTCTATTAAGAACAGTGCTTTGAAAAATTTACCTCAAAATACAATTCAAGATATTGCAAAAGTGATTAATGACTGCTGGAAGAACACTTACTTCCCGGATGCTTGGAAGCAATCAGTTGTCTTAAGCATTCCTAAGCCAGGACAAAATCCTACAAATCCTGTTAGCTACAGGCCCATCAGCTTGTTACCATCAATCTCCAAAATCCTGGAAAAAACAATTCTCAAGAGATTCATTGAGTACTGTGATGCCAACGATCTCATCCACGATGAACAATTTGGCTTTCGCTCAAACCATTCCTGCCAACTCCAAACATGGAGGCTCGCAGCGGATATCAATGAGCCCCTTAATCTCTCTATGTATTGTGGGGTAGTTTTCCTCGATGTACACAAAGCTTTCGACCAAGTCTGGCACGATGGTCTTATTTTTAAAATGATTATGGATGGATTTCCTCAAGACATAATTACTCTGATACACTCGTTTCTCTCCAACCGGTTCTTTCAGGCCAGAGTTGGAGATAATCTATCTCCTATGTATGAAGTAAAAGCTGGTGTCCCGCAGGGTTCAGTCCTGCGGCCAGTATTATTCAATTACTTTATGCGAGACTTTCCAAGTCCTTCCAAATGTAAGCTCTTTTTTTACGCAGATGACTCTGCTATACTGACCTGTGCTCGTCAACCAGCCATAGTAGTCTCGCAGCTACAGAAGGCTCTAAAGGAGTGTGAAAGCTGGTTTAGCAAGTGGAGGCTAAAATTGAATGTAGACAAATGCAAGGCGATGTTTGTCTCCAAGAAGAGAAAGAGATCATTAGATTCTCTAACACTATATGGCAAAAAACTGGACTGGGTTGAAACTTATAAATATCTTGGTGTTGTTATTGACTCTAAACTCACCTGGACTCCCCACGCAACTTATGCGTTGAATAAGGCCAGGAGAGCCAAGTTTAGCTTGATTGCTCTGCTGGGCCAGAATAGTACTCTAAACATTGATAATAAACTATTACTCTATAAGATTGTTCGGACCATCTTGACGTATGGTATGCCCGTCTGGGCCACACTATGTAAGACTAGGTGGAAAGAACTGCAAACGTTCCAAAACGTTACCCTTAGGACTATTGCGCAAAAAGATCGGAGAATTGTTTGCAATTCCTCCATTTATAATGACTTCAACATGACTCATATTGGCAAATACGTTCAAGGGCTCATTTAATCCATGCTGCCCAATATAGAAAATCATAGCAACGAGCTAGTCTCTGGCATTTTAAATCATCCTATGCATAGAAAGAGATATCGTGATCCAAGGCATATACTTGATATTAATTTTAAAGACATTGATAATGTCTTATTTCCAGATTACTGGACTTCATAGGTCGTGTTTTATCTAATACTAGTGGTCTGCTTCTAATCTAGACAGTCGTCAATCAAAATCACCTCCAACCAAGAGGGGGTATTTTCTCCTTATTATGGATGACCTTTATGGGTTCATCACGCTTCTTAACTACTTCAGTGTAATTCCCTTGGCATTTATTTAGGAAGTGTGAGATTACGGAAGCTTAGCCTCAAGTGCCACTCGAATAACGTTTCACTACACTGGTCGATTGTCGATTCCCAAGTTAGTTCACTCCGTGTTCTCCCTTGGGCTGCTGAACGATGAAAGCAAGGCTTTCGAAAAGCGCTTACAGGTCGTATTTTTCCTTATTCTTTTGTTTTTTGTCTTATTATTTTTTTGCCTTAGTTTTCATTTATTATTTTTTAGTTTCTTTTTCTCTTGTTGTGGTAAAAGAGTATCCTCTAGTTTATTACTTAATCCAGATAATGTTTGTTATATTTGTGGATGTGTAACAACAAAGGTTTATAAGCGAAATCATTTATAAGGTTTATAAGGTTTTCATTTAAAATCATTTTAATTAATTAAGTGAAACTATAGTGTTTGGTCTAAAAGGTCTTAATTTACAGAAATTATAAAATTTTAGTATGCGATTTACCAAAAATTGAGACCCGATAGAGAAAAACGGTTGCAGATTCGGAATCAGCGCACCCAAATTACCAAAAGTCAACTACTCTTCGCCTAGTAATTTTTTGAAAGTTAAAAATTGTTGGACAGTGTTATATGTATATTTACTTGTTTGCAAAGAATTAAAATGAATATTCTTCACAAAATTCGAGTCTCTTCCTTGTTCTTGTAACACCTCCCCACGCAAGTCGAAACAACCCGCGCCTGCCACGCGTGGGTGTGAATTTTCGTTGTGGGTACCTTTTGGCACCCCCCCACCCACGCGCCCAGGGCACAAAATGTTATGGCGAAATTGACAGTTCCACTGATCCATGATTACTAAATGGCGAGGTTGTCTGTAGCTCAAGGTCACTCTTCTGCAATGCTGCCATCTGTACATGGTTGCCACTACGCATTTCCAAAGTTTTATGTCATCCTATATTAAACAGCTGTGTGTTAATTTCGACTTTAAAATGCAACTTGGAAGTGAGTTATAAACTGGACAAAAACATATGCTGTGCTTTATATGTTAGCATAGATTCATTAAATACTTACCAATAATTAAAATCAAAATGTGTTCACTTTTTATCATTCTTATATATAAGGGTGCATACGCTTTGTGAAAAACAAAATTCAAGGACTTTCAAGACTTTTCCAGGACAAATGATGATAAAATTCAAGGACTGTAGTCACACTTTAATGGTAAATGAAAGCACATTTTAATAACATTATATAAAGATATTTAATGAAACATTCCAATTTTTTCATTACAAAATCCTAGGAAAAAAAAATAAAATTTAAAATGGTTTTATTCACAAGTGTATATGTTCATAAAGAAAAAAAAATGTAGGCTACCTTCAGTTAGTCGTTTTTAGTAAATCATATTGAGTTGTTATTTCACAATCCAATTCTTTTATTAATCCCATTTTCTCATCTGCCTATTTTCTGAAGCTATTGGATTTGACAATAAAATCAAAATTTCTTTCACTTTCTGCCCTTTCATCCGCAAATTTTAATAATACTGCCACATCTTTTTCAATACTTTTTTTTCTTTTTCATTTGATCTAAATCATCTTGGATTGCCTTTCTTTTTTTTGACTACTGAAACATGTGTTTTCTCTTTTGATTTCATTTGTAAATAAGCCATATGTTTTTGTCTGGCACTTCCAACACTTAATAGGAGGGATTTGGAGAGATTAACATTTTCAATCCCACCAACATATGAAATGTGATCATATACAGGGTGATTATAAAGTCACTATACATTTTGGTGAAATCATTAACGAATTTCATTTATTTGCACACCCAAACACACCCAAAGTGAATGTGTGGATGGGGTTACACCAAAGATGATAAGAAAGGTTTGCCGTCTTTGGTTGTATAGTCAAAGGTCTATGGGCCCTTCATGTTTGCCGAGGGGACTATCAATGGTACAGTGTACTTCGATATGTTGGAGCAATTCCTGGAGCCACAGTTGCGAGATGAAGGATTTAGGATACCGTTCTGTTCAACAGGATGGGGTACTACCCCATTTGGCCAACATTGTTCGGGACTATCTGAATCGCGCATTCCCAGGCAGATGGATTGGTCAGAGCTCGCCACGGTACCCAGATTTGACCCCTATGGATTTCTTTGCGTAGGGTTTTATCAAGTCCAAGTGTACCAGGTCAGGATTATGCACCATTGCACAGCTTTCATTACACCGGCTATGTTGCGCAATGTTTTCTGGGCCACGGTGGAAGGCTGGGAGCTGTGCCGGAATGTGCAAGGGGGGCACATTGAAATGTACTAAGAATGTGTCCTGGTATGATATCTGGTTGATGAGTACTGCAATTGCTGCAAGAAAACGGATTTTTCACCAAAATGTATAGTGACTTTATAATCACCCTGTATAATCCTTTGAGATGTAATAGAATTTTCCTGCATATTTTCAATAATAAGTTCATTATTTATCGAATAACCTCTTTCCACAGATGTTGGTCCATGTGATAAAAGTAATAGAGACTGAATAATATTCCACAATTGTTTGAAAGATGGATTTGAAGACACATATTCATTAAACAATACATCAATTCTTGATGCCTCTTCAATTGAATCAAAAATTATGAAACCTGAGTATTTTTTCTACATCAGTTACAAATTCTTGGAATTGTCATAACACACTGTCACACTCTTCAGGCTGGAGGCGATGCATCTACAAGAAGTGTTAAAATTGATTTGAAATTTTTCACACACGAATGTCCATCTGTGGCCATTAATTGGGGGTCTAAACACTTCTGGTGACGAACAAAAGAATACTGCATGGGGTTTTTTAACTAGTAGTTTTGAAAGTAGTTCTTGTAAAAATGTTCTGCATTGTATTCGGAAATCCATAACTTGCCGCTCACTAACATGCTTTGATATCAAACTCTTTGCTATTGTTTCTGCTTGAAAACCAATATCAATTCTTTTGTAATGGCAACACACATTGCTATCATTGAAATCTAAGTTAAAGAGCTGTATAATTGAAGATGCTTCATCCATTACAGTCTTCTTAATAAAGCGATTCATTAAACTTCTAATAATTTTCTCCATATCCTTACCCAGAAATGGAAGCAAAGGTTTATCTGCCTGATATCCTTTTAAAAATGGCAATAGCTGTTTAGCAACTGAATTAAAGTGCAACTTCGGTATGGTAAAAGGATCTTGTAAGAATTTGTGCTATATCAAAGGAAGCAGCGCTAGGATTTTTAAATACTTTTTTGCTAATTTCATTATCGTATTTTTCAAAATATGACCAAAGTTCAATAGCTCTCTCACAAGCAGGTGAATTTTCCAGCCATCTGTGTGGACAAAATTTGAGTGGCATTTTTGGTGCACCTATTTTATCTACAAAATCTTCTCTTCTTGCAGGAAAATCTTTGAATAATCTATACATGCTTGTAAGAAGTTTTTCAATTCCCCATCCACTAGCCATGGATCCATGTCTAAATGAATTGTTCATTATATGGAGGCCACAACTACCAACATTTAGAAGTGACACATTAAAATCAGAAGAAATCAAAGCTTGAAACGAATCAAAAGATTTCCAGTTCACATTTGGCCCATCCATTGATAATTAAAGAATATTTTTTGTTGGCAGGCATTCAATACATTGTCGAAATAGTTCCATCATTTTATCTGCTGTTGCACGTCCCAAGAAGACTGAACTAAAATATCTTGTTCGGATTTTACCATTTTCCCATAATCTAACGTGAACATCCATTTGTTTTGTTTGAGTAAATTTGTTTAAACTCTCATCAAATAAAAATACGAAATGTTTATTTTCACGTTTAATATTACTGACAAGAAGGGATTTAAAATAAGGAGCCAAGCCAAAGCAACAGGTGTAGGCACAATTTTTTTCTCCGCAGGAGAAATTTTTCCTGCTATCACACTGTTCAGAAACACGAGTTTAAATAATAAATCGTTACCAGCACATGAACGATAGGAATAATGACTTTTAACTACCTGTAATGCCCAAAGTATTTCGGCTTTGATCGTCGCATTTTTCTCCTGAGGAATTCGCAAGGTTGAAGATGAGACGGAAGTTGTTGGCATATCTTTACTAGATTTATCCACTAGCAGCTGATCAAGCGTATTGTTTTTATCACGTTTTTCGAAGAGCGAACGATGTTTTTTACCTTTCATGTGGCTCCTTAATGCAGATTAACCCATACTGGAAATATTCACGTTCTTCAAGCATAAAATACATTTTGCAATGTGACGATAATTAATATCTTTTGATATCCAACTTGCATAGACAGAATTTTTAAGCCAAAGTTCGTTGAATGAACATTTGCCCATATTTAGAATGAAAATTTTTTTTATTAGCGTGCCTTGAATTATTAGTGAATCCAGCAAACAGAAAACGAAAGTAAAACAGAAGCGTTAGCGACTACAGCGACAATTTTATGAAACGGTGAATTAAAGAATGAACTACTTATGGTCGGTTTTCAAGGATTTTCCAGGTTCATCTAAGAAAACCTTTATTTTCCCCGAATATTTAAGGCCTTGAAAAAAAAAATTATGAAATTCAAGCATTTTCAAGGTTTTCAAGGCCGCGTACGCACCCTGTATATAGGTTATAATCAGCGTTGTCAATTTGGCATTTTTTTTCATGTGCTTATCCTTTGTTGGGCATTATTAATAAAAATTAAACAATGCACAAAACAATGAAAAGCGCTTTAAAAAAATTCAAAATAAATGGGATTCTAAATAGGACATAGAAAGAGGAAAAGTAATCAACAAAAAACCTACTTGAGTCTCACGTCCATAGTGAGCAGCAGCACCTAAATCAAGTTTGTGATGGCTTTTGGAAGGCGATGAGTGTTTGCTTGTCTTTTTCTCTTCAGGGGAGCTGTGACTATCACTGTCATGGTACTCTTTTGCTGGCGAATGATGATCACTTTCAGATTCAAACCGGTCATCATCCTCCGCTCTTTTAATTTTAAAAATAATACGTAAATAAAAGAATATAAACTTTTATTAAGTTCAAATTAAATAATACTTACGCATGATCAGAACCATCTTCTATGCTCTTTTTCAGAGTTATGTTACTAAATTTATTAAATTCACGATGATTACTATTCGGCTCCCAATCATCAAACGAATCTTTCCATTGATTCATTCGCGAATCATAACGGTCATCTTAAATGAAAAAATAGAAACTATTATACAGGGTGTTTACTCTGAAGTGATCCACCCAAATATCTACAAGTAAGCAAGCAAAGCTTATGAAAAATTAATGGTTTATATAGGAATTAACATGTTGCTTTTTTATTGGATTATTTATCATTGTCCTGTACATATACAGGGCATTTCAAAAGGTATAATCCAAACTTCACACACAGGTAGGAGGCATGAAGGAAACTGTCAACAATCTGTTAACACAATGCTATAGGAAAGTGAAGATGCACAATCTGATGCTCACGTCCAATTGACCTTTGGACACTTAACTTTTTAACCATGTAAAATACAACAAAAGTGGCAATGGAAAACTTGTAGAACACGCCATGTTTATCCCTAAATCACCATTTTTACATAACTTATTTCTTTATTTCACAAGAAAATTAGGAGGAAAAAACTTTTTAAGACAGTTTATTGAAGCGTTCTACTATATACAATTTCCCCCTTAACTTTCTCTCAAGTGGACAGTTCAGTTGTTATTTTTAATGCATAATCGAATATAGTAAAGCACACACATTAGACTGATACAAATGGTCACAAATGTCTGCTTATAGTAATGCAGAAATTATTATAATTTATAGTGAAAGTAATAGAACCTATTGTGCTGCTGCACACTAATCTTGCGCTAGCTTTCCTCAATCCAATGTCACACATTGCACAATTTCAAGATTAATAAACAGATTACGAATAACAGGGTGTGTACATCAACGTCATCTCAGAAGGCAATTACAGAGAACCATTAATGACATTGATATGATCACCTATTTTGAACCAAATCCTCATGCAAGTATTAGAAATGTGTTTTTGGAATGTGGGTTATCATGCCGAAGTATTTAGAAAATACTTCGCAAACATAAATATCATTCATACCATCATACTTCACAGACATATATTGTTCATGCACTTGAATGAAAGAGAGCAAGACCAATAGTTGAGGATGGATTTTTGTAACTTTATGCTTGCTAAGCTGGATGTCAACAATTTTAATAAGTGCATTCTCTGGAGTGATGAGACTGTCTACTCAAGATGATATAAATAACCATCAGGGGAGATTTTCATGATGGACCATTATGCACAGCAACTGAGAAACATGAAACATGCAACTGAGGAAAAATGTTGACGGAGTCACCCCGAAGCCTGCTGTACAATAATGCTCCTCCTGATGTTGCTCAAATGGTGAATGATGTACTTAAACTTCGGTGGGAAGTCCTACCACATCAGGCCTATCCTCTGGACACTGCTCCTTCGCACTACTATAGTTACACTTGATATAGAATTATCTAGCAGATAAAAGTCATGTAAATAAGAAGTGCAAAATTGGATAACGGACCGAGTCAAAGAATGAATAGTGCTGGGAAATATGATGTTAGTTCCTGGCCAGTTGCCTAGCAATTCCAAACATTAGGTTTAACAATGTTGTGTAAGGCCATTGAAAACCACAGAAGTTAAACCTAAGTATGGAATCGCTAGGCAACGGGCCATGAACTGACGTCATTACTTACCAGCTCTACTGTTCTGCCACGAAAGCCAAAAGTTGCATGAACAAGATGCTGGCAGCCAATGGAAATTATTTTACACTTCCGAGATCTAACAGTTTCCGAGAAATAAATAAAAGAAGCTGAAATGGCGGAACAGTACATTCGCACAGGCCTACCACTTGGCCATGAAACTGATTCAAAAATGAATTTTTTTTTTTTTTTTTTGCATTCAAAAATTAAGATCTCTATAAAGGCTTAGCTAGTTTTCATGAAGAATATGTCAATCCATAGTTTAAGGAACCACCTAAGAAAGTAATAATTTTTTAATGAAGTATGTGGAGTTTGTATGCAGGATGTTACAAACAGTACCATGGCTGACTGTTGACCTTTCCCATGATAGGGCCCCCGAGGCCCTATTAGCATTTTAGCTGGTTTGTAATCAGCATTTCATCATTTTATTTGGTAGTGAATGCGGTCGAGCCGTAATCGAGGCAGTGTTCTCCGTACAGTACCTTTCTGAGAAGACTATCATCTCCACTTGCTTTGCAATTTGTGGCTCGTCACAGATGGAGGGGTATCCACTCAGAGGTTCGTCTTCCACGCTTGCCTGGCCACATTGGAAACATCTATGCCACATGGCGACTGTCTTGTACGATGGGGCGTAGTCACCATCAACAGTCACTAACTCCTCATGGATTTATTTGGCGTTGTTCTCCTTTAAATGCAGGAACCTTACCACGGCTCACACTGTCCAATTTTCCAACAGGCTATATCATGTTGCTTTTGACGCTCTGGCAGTGTTTAGCGGTACTGCACCAAATGCCGCTTTGTATCCTCCAGCACTCAAGGAACGTCGCTTCCCAGTGGCACCACACATTTTCAGAAGTGATCACTCTTCCCTGTTGATTGTAATGACTTTATGACTGCTCCTCGTAAATAAGCTATTTACAAAAAAAATTCATCTTAAAAGGAGTCTGTACATGTCAAGTTTATTCAGTTTGTTTCGCTGGAATGAATCCTACAGCCATTTTTTCATTTTTTGGAAAAAAATTAAAATCTCTAATAAGATTTAATCAATTGCCATAAAAAATACATCAAGGTATAATTTAAGATACCCTCTAAGTATGTATTACCAGAAATTCATTTGGTTCTGCTTTTTTGTCATTCTGGAGGAGTTAGCTGTACAAAATGTGTCATCACAGGCATACGTACATATGGAAAAAAGAGGAGTGAGAGTCCTCTTCAAGTGTGTGGTCAATTGGCAGCAGGGTTGGCTTCTAACGTTGGATGGCAACAACGTTTGAACCTGTATCTGATAGACTTTGTAAACTACGACCGAGAGGACGATGTCGTAATATCTCTATGGTAACGACATATGCACCAACTGAAGATGCGGATGAAACACAAAAGACGTTTTACGATGGATTATCCCGTCTGCTACATAGAATACCGGTGTATGATCTTATTGTAGTTATTGGGGATTTTAATGCAAAAATAGGTAAAGAAGATTTTGCAAAAGAAATGGGAGGATGTTATACACTGCATGATGAAACGAATGAAAATGGTAAAATGCTCGTACAATTCGCGGCTGCGAATCAGTTGATTATCAAAAGTACATGTTATAACCATAAAAAAATTCACCTTGGAACCTGGATGATCCCGGGAACCGACCAAGCTAATCAAATTGATCATGTCTTGACTTCCACAAGACATGCAAGTTCTATAATAGATGTACGAGCGTGTAGAGGACCAAACTGTGACTCAGACCACTTTTTAGTTAAAGTGAAGTTGAGAGAAAGACTCGCAGTTACACAAAAAAGAAGACCAAAAATGAAAAAAAGGTGAAATTTAGAGAAATTGAAGACCAAAGACATAAAAGATAATTTCCAAGCTGAAGTAAATAAAAAACTTAGTGAAGATGAAGGAAAACAAGACCAAGATCTCAATAGTAAATGGGACAGATTGCGAAAAGCAATAGTTGAAAGTACTAAAGAAATAATTGGTGAAATTAAAAAAGTCAAAAATGAATGGTTTGATAGAGAATGTGAATACGCTAATAAGAGAAAAAATGAAGCGCGAGCAAAGCTTCATCAGGGAAGGATCACAAGGAGTAAGCAAGAAGAATATAAGGAGAAGAGAAGACAAGTTAATAGAATATGTAGACAGAAAAAGAGAAAAATGATTCAAAATAAATTAGAAGAGATAGAGACACAGAATATGAAAAATGAAACAAGGAAATTTTATAAGGGAACAGATTGGTTTAGGAAAGATTATAAACCACGTCTTGGTGGATGCAAAGATAAAAATGGTAACTTATTGGGTGAAGAGGAAGAAATATTAGCAAGATGGACAGAATATTATAAAGAATTATTAAATAAAAGTAATAGTGAAAATGGAAATGAAAATGAAAATGAAAATGTAGATAGATCACCCATATTGCAGACTACCGAATCATTTAATCTAAACCCCTCACTACCTGAGGTGAAAGCCGCAGGGGAAGATAATATAACAGCGGAGATGTTAAAAGAAGCGGGAACACAAGCTGAAGAAATATTATTTGAATTGATTACCGAAATATGGGAAAAAGAAGAAATGCCAGATGCATGGAAAACGGGCATTATAACTTCAATCTATAAATTACAGTCAATTCTCGTTAATACGAAATTCCGGTTAATAAGAAGACATTTTGTGGCCCGTCCCCGAGAAAGCAATTACTATATAAAATTTTCTGCTTTATACGAACATATTTTCATTAAAATACGGTTTATACGAAGGAAAATTTCATAATTTTATTGAAAAATAGTCCTTTTAGGAACAATTTTAATGATAAAATTTCAGATTTCGAAGTGTAAAGTTAATAAAAATAATTTTTCAAAGTCATTTCATATGTGATTGCTTCTGAATTATTCGAATAAATGAATACTCAATTTTTTTAATCAGTCGATACTTTTTATTCAATAATTTTAGTCGATTATTCGATAAAAAAATATATCGGTTATTTAGTCGAATTTTTCAAACTAACGAATCACGTGCTTTCAAACTAACGGGAAATCTGATTGGCGAAATCTGAATCACGTGCTTTCAAACTAACGGGAAATCTGATTCGCGAAATCTGATTGGTTCAGCTATTCAGATCTTAAATCCTGTCACATGGCGCTCAAATCTTTATTTAAACAAGTGCAATATCGGCATAGTTTCAAAATCAATTTTCTCATCGCTACAATGCAGTTATCTAATTTTATTACAGTCAGGAATTTTATTCAATGTCAGCTTCAAGCAAAAGGAAACGAAAGGATCTTTCTTTAGATCTTAAGTTACAAATTCTGAATGCAGCGGAAAAACCAAATGCTATAAAAGGGTAGGTTGCTAAAGACTTTGACATTCCACCGTCAACATTATCAACGATACTTAAAAACTCGGAAAAGATAAGACAACAGGCTGAATCGAGTGCGAAAAGAATAAAACGAATGCGAAAAGCAGCACACGAAGACATGGATACGGCACTTTTAACATGGTTTAAACAAGCAAGTTAACGTTTTTTCTATTCCGGTATACATGTAGTACAATACAGTGCTGTAGAAATTACTGTAAGCTTTTTTTCTATAATGTACTGTACGCTGTATTTGTTTTAGGCTCGACAAAAGAATATTCCCATTAGCGGCGATATTCTAAAAGAAAAAACTAACCAGTTTGCAAACCAGCTGAACATTGAAAATTTCGCGTGCTCTAGTGACGAAACAACGCTGACGAAACCGCCCTATTTTATAATCTTCTGCCCGAGAAATCTTATCATTTAAATTCAATCTGCTCCATCAAATCAGAGAATGTTAGAATTGATGGAGAAAATTAAATCTTATATATTGTACAGTCAGGATGTTCCTGAAGACTTATTTACATTATATTGTAAAGTCAATAGCGATTTAGAAAAAAAAATTGTTTTAGCGCGAAAACAAACTGTTATTACAGATTTTTTTAGGAGAGATGAATAAAAATTATTTCTAACTTAAAATACTCTATTTCTGTGCTTATTTCATAACACTTTTAGTATTGTTGGTTTATACGAAATACGAATAATACGAAAAAATTTCTTGGTCCCCACGATTTCGTATTAACGAGAATTGACTGTAGATTGTAATAATTATCGTGGAATCACACTCCTTAATATAGCATATAAAGTATTCTCGAACATTTTATTAGTGAAATTGTCGGCGTATACTGAACAAATTATAGGAGAATACCAATGTGGTTTTAGGAAAGCTAGAGGCACCGTCGACCAGATTTTTGTTGTGCGGCAAAGCATGGAAAAATGCTATGAGCATAATACTGATTTACATATGCTTTTTGTAGATTTTCGGCAAGCCTTTGATAGTATTATTAAAGAAAATTTGCTGAGTTACATCGAATCACAAGGAATCCCCAGGAAGCTAGTACGACTTATAAAGATGAGTCTTAGCAATGCCCAAGCTAAAGTGATGATGAATGGACAATGTGGTGACAGCTTTTCTTTGAGTAGAGGTGTACGACAGGGTGATGCGCCATCAGCAACTCTTTTTAATTTAGCACTACAAGCAGTACTGCATAAACTGGTAGATAATGGCACAATTATTTATAAATCTAAACATATATGTGCATATGCTGATGACATCGTTATTATAGCCAGAAATATTACAGAACTTAAATCAACCTTCGCAGAAATGTATTCAACTGCTAAAAGTATGGGTCTAGAAGTAAATGAGACCAAAACTAAATATATGATAGTGTCGGCAAAAAAAGGGCGAAGAAGAAATGTTGATGTTACTATAGAAGGGATGACCTTTGAGAACGTGGATGAATTTGTGTATCTCGGTGTTGAAGTTAATAACTGTAAGAGAGTGAGTAGCGAGATACAACGTCGAATAATGGCTGGCAATAAAGCCTATTACGCAAACCTTAAGCTCATCAAATCACGTGTCCTATCCAGAAATACTAAGATGAAAATATATAAAACACTATTAGACCCGTGGTAACTTATGGTGCAGAAACCTGGAATATACTAACTGGTGATGTAAATAAACTTAGAATCTTCGAAAGGAAAATTGTTAGAAGAATTTATGGCCCAGTGTGTGAACAAGGTTTTTGGCGGATAAGAACAAACCACGAAATCAATGAAATCCTTGATAATGAGGATATAGTACGCTTTGCTAAAGCACAGCGTTTAAGGTGGATTGGACACGTAGAAAGAATGGCTGACGAGCGAATACCCAGAAGAATCTTTAGGTCTACCATGACGAGGAGACGATTACATGGTAGACCACGTAACCGTTGGAAGGACGAAGTGGAAGCAGATATGAGAATCTTGAATGTTAAAGGCTGGAAGAAAGCGGTATTGGACCGAGAGAAGTGGAGGGACATTGTGAAGCAGGCCAAAGCTCACCCCGAGCTGTAATGCCAGAAAAAAAGAAGAAGAATTTGAATCTGAGATTTTAAATCAGTTTCAGAAAAAAAAAATTGAGTTTGGGAAACAAACACATAGGCCTGCACTCAAAAAAAAATCTGACCAAATTAAGTTACACACACAATAAAAAAAAACAACCTTCATGTGTTGTTTTGAACTATGGAATTCAAACGATGGTTTGTGACATTATACTAAAGTCTACATTATTCACAGTCTGCAAGCAATCTAAAACTTTTCTTTGGAGGGGAGTGGGGGAAGGGAGGGAAGCTATCATGAAATTTTTTTATAATATCAGTTATCTAAATTATAAATAAAGTTCAATTCATAATTACGTTCTTCTAATTTAAAATTTTAATTACTAAATAATTCTGCACTTACTATATTTGAAAGAGAGACTATCACATGACATCCCAACATATTTATCTTTCGTTTTTTTAGCTTTCTTCCTTTCTTCTCTTAATTTATCATCATCCTGTATAAACTCAATTAAATCCTTTACACGCTGACGTACTAAATAATAAATAAAAAAAAATTATTAGTTCATAATTTTTTTTTCCTCCTTTTTATTAAAAAGGATATAAATTTAAGTTCATGATTACAAGGGACGTTCATAAAATAATAAATATTCCAGGAAAGAATACAGTAACAACTGAATTTTGATAAATGAATCAGGTTTTCTCCACATAATCACCGTTGAGATACCATTGTTGTAGAAACTTTATTAGCTATCCAGGAGGTCATTCACCGCAGAAACTAAGTCTTCATTTTTATCAAAATGCCTCACATGCAGGGGATTCTTTAGCTCTTGAAACAGGAAGAAGTCACTAAATGCAAAGTCCAAGAAATACATAGGATAAGTGAAGATTTTGAATCTCAAAGTGGCTGCATGAGTTATCGTCTCGTGAGCAGAATGAATGGGAATGTTGTCGTGGATAAGCCACACAGGTAATTTTCCTCAAGTTCAAATTCATTGGGTATTATGTTAAACACTGACTTTGGACTAATGTTCACTTCTCTTATGATTGCTGCAATGGTGATACATAGTCTTCTGTATGAAACTATGGGTTCCTCCGAGAGTGAAGGTTGCTTGCTGAGTTCTTCAGTCTTTCAGGCTTGTTTGCACAGCATTTAAGCCTTCTACGCCATCTTATCACTAGAATTCTTTCCGTATACTGGTGCAAGTTTCTTATGGATTTCTTTTGCACGTTTTTCCTTTCAAAAACAAAGCTAATCATGCCTTGAACTTCAGCAGATTCCAGAGGATACAACATCTTTGTTTTGGTAATAACTAGAAATATTAAGAATGGAATATGTATCGCACAAATACTGTACCCTAAGGACCAATGATTTCCCTACCACACAATTTATTGATACATGCCTGCTATTTATTACTAATAATTATTACTTTATGAATGTCCCATGTATATGGAAATCTATTAAGTCAGATATGGTGTCAAATGCCTAAACAAATTCAGACATACCATTTATACCTTGATCTTTGCCATGTTCATCAATAAACGTATAATTTTCAAGACTCCTTAGATCATATATGTGCTCTCTAGCACTTGTAACAACTCTTTCCGAGCCGTTTCGGACTAAGTAACCTAATAATAACAAAGCCTTAAGAAAAAAGAAAAAAAAAGCGAGTGAGAATCCCATTCATTTTAAATTAAACAAGACTTCAAAAATATAGATATTTATTTACAGAATAATAATTGGATGTTCTATGAGGATTTTTTTTACACGCCATACCTCAGATGTTTAAATTATTGATGATTTTCTTTCCTATTTTTCATCAATAATTTATTTACACTCATGCTTATAAATTAAGGATATTGTGGGTATACAATATCCTTAATGGTTTACAACATTTCTAACATCTGTTTACAACCAAATTTGGTCCAACGTTTTTTAAGAAACTTAATAAATCTATGACAAATCTAAAACGCATAGACCAAATACATCGCATCCACTGTCAGTATAAAGAAAATAAAAGTCGCTGAGAAAAAGCATGATACGATCTTTACCAACACCACCTGTTTTTCCATGAAGTATACAGTTTGCTTACAAATTTCAGTATAAGCATATGTTCAGCACAACAGTGTCCAACAGAAATCCGTTCAAGCCAAGCAGGCATTAGAATGCAGGGAACAGGAAAAAAGCAAATAAAAAGATTAGTATTTAATGAACAGTACTGTACATGCGTTTCTCAAAAGAAGTCACCCATGGCATTCAGGCATGCATCCCACTGTTTGGGGAGATGGGAAATTCTATAGTTATAGAAATACTAAATGCTATTCTATTTTCTGTTAACAAATTCCATTATCTAGGCTGATGAATCAAAGTGAGACTCATACTTTTGTCCTAGAGTGAACTCACTGGTCTCCAGAATAACAAGACTGCACCTTAGCGATCTTGGCCACCAAAAAAAAGCTACATTTATCTTTCACATTGTTTTTTATTCATTTTTTCTCTTAAATGAAATTTTAAAAACTTGTGAGCTCCCTTTCAGTGATCAATTGGTAGAAGACAATGAATGAATTCAATACAGACTTCAATTCGACAAATTTCTATTTGTTAGAACAATCCACCTCCAATCAGCATAGTGATAATGAAGCAAGGATCAGAACAGCTAGATTCTTACCCATAGATACTCCAATGTCAACTATAGTGTTTGCATAGCTGTAATGCTTTGGAAGCCTTATATGATTAACCCCTACTAGCGCTATTAATTGTCCTGCTTAATATCTCTACTCCCCAACTTCTGATTTAGAATCCTATCACCGAATTTTAGTGAATTTTATTTGAAGCGAGAATCACTATCGTTAACTTCCAGAACTTAGGATGGAAAAGTGTTTACAGAGTAAACTGATTAATTCATTAGTTACTCTATCTAATTTCAGATTTAGGATCTAATGTGGAAGTGTTGTAAGTTCTTAATGGAATGGTAGATAAGAGATTAGTAACTAACTGCTGCTCCTCAGAATCATATCTATCCTCGTGATAAAACATCTTGCACAGGTTGTCCATATTACTAGTAGAATGATTACACAAATATTTCAAGTTTTTATTAAAATGGCAGTTAAATTAAATTTCTCAATTACCATGCAAATATAAGCAAACGAAGAATAGAGAGGCTCGATTTGAATGTAAGATTCCATTAATAGAATAGAATCGTGAAATCAAAAGAAAAATAAAAAGCATCAATGCTTTTATTTAATGAAAGGCTCTGGCAGCCTTACCATTACCAATCCAATTCTTTCGAAACCTTTTCCTATTCATGAAGACAGAATATTTAACATAAATTCAGGACATTTACTTCAAATTTGAGGAAATGATAGAATGAACTGTGCTAATATTTCTTTCTCATATAACAAAACTGACCTTTGAAATGTGGTCCAACTATTTAAACATAATTTAAAGAGAACCTCTTTAGTTTTTCTGCTTTATTAGTCAATATCTCCATAGATGAAACCTACAGTTTCAATAAAGCTCAACACCTTTGTTGTTTTCTTTTGTTTTTTTAATAATAATAAGTATTTCCTTGTATAATCTATAGAAAAAAACTTTTTCCTCTATCACAGACAAAATTGAAATTCAGTTCATTAGATTTATGGGCACAACATATAGGTCATTTTGCACACCTTCACAGGACTTTCCCTTACCGTGGGTCAGGGGTTTGGGTGCTTCATGGATTCTGTGAGCAATGCTGGTTGTAGCACTGCTACTTTAGGGTCACCCTTACCAGAAAGGTCATGGTTGAGAAGTGAGACGAAGAGTATCCAAACAAACATATATCTCATGATGTCGACGAATGAGAGAATTCATACTCCTAGTGTGGCGCAGGTTAAAGTCACCCTCGTTCAAGAGTTAGGCAGAGGTTCTCGTTCAAAAAATAGTCGACAGTGTTATCTAGGAGCAATGCCTTCGAGAAGCCCCACCAGTGCAATCACTATGCACTTGGGGAAACGGTCGGGGGCAGTGCATGCCTTTACCCAGGAGGAGAAACGGGTAAAGCGACAACTGGCTCGGGTGCTGTCAATCAGCACTTGAACGTATTCTCTATGACAGGAAAGGAATCAGAGTTAGTGGAGGAAGGCAAGCGATATCGACTGGGTATCATAGATAATATCTCTACGAAACATCCAGGTACTGGAACTGTGGACTTAGGAGGGTGGAAGCTCTTCTACTCAGGTGTCGACCCTAACATGACTGCCCAGGCAGGAATGGGGATACTCACAACTACCCGGCTGGCAGATTATGTGGAAGACTGTCTCCTGAGGCTTCATATAGGCCTCTCTCTATTCGTTGCATATATTCTGAATGCAGTCACAGAGTACCCACTCTTTCTAGATGAAGTTGATGCCGCTCTTAGCAGGAGAGGGAGTGCAGATTCTGTGGGCGATTCAATGCACATGAAGGAGCTGATGACTAAACGTGGAATGCTACAATTTTCTCGTTTCCATTTTGGGTGCATACTTTTCAAGTGTCTTAATAAATTTTTATTAGGAACAGATAAAAGACAACATTCTTTGCATGTTCTGTGTGCTAGTTTGTTATGAAAATAGAACACAACCAATTTTTGTGTGTTTGTTATGACTTGGAAAAAAAACTTTGGTTTTAGACTAAAGGTGTTCAGAAAGACAGGCAAGTCAACTGACATATATCCCATCATCAGTGTCTGCCTGTGCTCTTATGGCTCTTTCTATTCTTACTGGTGAGGTAAAAATCTGTTGAGATGTAAATTTCATAAAGTGTTACTGATCTCCCATAATATTCTTTGCCTAAACAGTTAACAATTTGCAGCAAATACAGAGATTTGTGTGCATGTTTGTTGACCATTGTCTGCTAATAGAGTTTTTCAATTTTGCTGCAATCATCCTCTTTAGATTCTGCTGCCAGTACATCAATTCTTTGCATATTTTGTTATTGTCAATTATTTTTTCTTATTGTGCTTAGCACTCTTCTCTAAACAAATAATACATTATAAGTGTATACAAATAGCATTTTAAGTTGCTATTCCTAGTTAATACTTGCATGATATTGCAAGTTAAACTAACCTAAACTCTTTCTAAACCAATGTAAAGTTTAAAAATTATGGTTAATTCTGCACATTGTTATTTTACAGCATAAAAGTAAACAATCTACAAGTTAAGCCATATAACTTAACTTTGATAAAAGTTGAATTCCCAGTTAAGTTTAACCAAATTCTTGGTCCTATCTCCTTGAACTTAGCAGAATTTTCACCTATCAGATTTGGATTCTCCAGGAAAAATAAATTAATTTAACCTACGATTGGCATCATTTGTTTCCACTGTAATTCACAAAAATCGAAGATGGGTACACGAGAGTTAAATGGGAATATCTTGAAAAATACACGTCAGATCAAAAAATAAAAGTTCAATAATTTTCAAAAAAGCTATTCAATGGCACCAACTTTGACACACTCCCCCTAGAATCTGAATTATTAAAATTGAGGTTTCGGTGTAGCCCCCCAAGGGGGTGGGGCAGGAGGCTACAACGAAACCTTAATTAAAATGATTCAGATTCTTCGACAAAAACTATGAAAGTGATCTTCGATCATCATAATGGGCCTGCACTGACGTCTTTGGTTGTTGTTGCAAAACAACATGACCTATGCTTCGAAGTGCTTTCACATGTACTGTATTTCTTCCTACAGATTACTTCCTCTTTCCAAACTTGAAAAAATGACTTGCTGGACAAAGATTCACTTCAAATGACAAAGTCAAAGCTGAGACAATCGCTTACTTTGGAAAGTTGGACAAATTGCATTATTACAGAGGGTAATAAAAATTTAACTGCAAGGTGACTACATTGAACCTTAAAAAAATATCTAAAAAAATCTTGTTTTTTCTTTGTTAGGCCAAAAACTTTTTGAATGACCCTTGTATTTAAGTAAACTACATCCAATTGTGAAACAATCTACAAACAATTTTGGCTCAAACAGAAGTTAGAAAACATGGGGTTAACGGAAATTGTCTTCAACAAAATCATTTTCTTAATGTAGAATCAGATTTGTTAACAAAAAAATTGGGGTTCTCATTGGGGTTCCCAAGGGGGGGGGGGGGGTTGTGTCGTTGGATAGGCCTTTTCGAGACGAAAAAAATTCATCCCAAATGTCTTTTGATCTGATGCGTAGTTTTCGAGATATTTCAGTGTCATAAATGTCTTCACTTAAATCGACCACTCTGTATAGAGCATTTTCTATATATTTTATGAAAGCTTTAACGATTTTGAATAATGTCTTTTTGGTGCTTTTTGGTGTCAAAGACATTTAAGGAACCACTTTTATTGTAGAGACTTTCATTTATCGACTCAACAATAAGATGACAGACTGCGAGTGTGAACATTTCCCTATTTATATTTCCCGTATCTATTTTTTGATAGAGACTTTAAAATTAATAGCTTTCCTTTGAATGATTTGTTGATTCTCGTTTTTACTTACGTTTTTAAAAGTTATGGACTTACAGATTTTGTTAGAGTTAAAAATTCTTTTTTTCTTTTTCCTGTAATTTCTTTCGACTGAGAGACCCATGAAGGTAATGAAAGTTTGGCCAATTTCTCCCTTCCTCTGCCTCTTTGGAGAGTTTGTGTGCAAATTTTTGTTATACTATTGATAAGAGATGCTAGAATATAAATTTGCTCCTATTTATTATAATTGTGGAGATTACTTGGGGATATGGAACTTAATCGATCAAGGAAATCTGACGTAAGAGATTATTACATCACCATTAGAGTAGACGTTGCAGTATAGTCCTCATCCGATAAGTTAAACCTCGACCTTGAAGGGATAAAATTTATTCTATTGCTAAAATGGGAGGCAAGAAGATGGAAAAAATATGATGTAGTACTAGTACTTCCCTGCACTATGTCAGATTTTTTTTCATCCTCTTGCCTCCCATATTAGCAATAGAATAATCCTTGCCCTTCAAAGTCGAGGTTTAACTTATCGGATGGGGACTATACATATTTTATGGACAACTAACAAATCTGTAATAATTCAGCCGATAAAATAAGTCATAACTGCTAAATTGTTGATTTATTAACACAAGTATCTTTGTCCAATTTTTCTTATTATCCTCTATTTAATATATTTATTAAATTTTTCAAAGGAGCCCTATTTAATTTGCAAATTTAGTTGTAATCCTCATGAACCATTAGAATATTCTAAGGTACTTTTTTTTTTGTAGTTTTAGAAAAGCATTTCAATTAATTTCTCATGGTTTAAAATCTTCATTTCTGTGATGTCAGTTTCAAATACAGTGTTTCACATATCTATGGAATCACCCTGATTTTCTGATATACCAACTTTATTAAAAGAAAATAAATGTGTGCTTTTACATTAGTACATTTGATGCACTAAACAATTAACAATTTTGTTTCACAATTTTATGCCTGTTATTTGCTTCACAATCAGCATTTTCAAATTTGCCTGTCTGTCACATATCTATGGAATCAGTGTTAAGCTATAACATATACAATTACAACATATGGCCTTTCAAAAACTTAATAATCAATACATCGTTCCTCCATTTTGAGAAATAACATTAAAAATTTTGTTAAGGACTTTCATCATTAAGTTCATCCCAAGCATCTAAAATAGCTAACTTTAATTCATGGACATGCACAAATTGCTTATTTTGTGCATAGACCTTATGCATGGGCGAGTCCCCATAAGTTCTCTACTGGGCTCAGGTCTGGACTGATTGCTGACCAGTCCAGAACTCTCATTTTTTCATGTGTAAACCAAGATGATCTTGCTTTGCTGAAGTGGCAAATCTAAAAGCCCCCAAACCATCACGAGTCCCTGCCAAAGTTTCTACTGAATTTAGTGCGAGGTTCTATTGCTGTCCAGTCTATCGAGAAGGAACTTCTTTTTGTTGAAAAACAACAGTTTCCCACTCAGATATCCAGGACATAACTGCCCCCCCCCCCCCCCACTTCAAATGGGCCACTTCGTAATGGATTTTCAGTTGAGGCCTTTTGGGTAGTTTTTTATACTGGGTGTGTTGATTTTCATTACGACTTCTCCACACAGGCTGTTTGGACACATTTGATTTGTCTTATAGAATGCCCCTGTGTGGTGGCCAAATGGATAATCCTTTAGTGGTCCCATGCACTAACACCTTCATTGCCTTTTGCTTAATCTTGCCTTTTTTTTTTTTTTTTTTTTTTAACACATTCTGGATGGCTTTTTGAGATCTTCCTAACTTCTTCACTATCTCTCTCTCTCTCAGAAAATCCTTGACCACGAAATGGATAAAATATTCTCACTTCCAATTCATTCAACACAGATCCTCCTGGCATTTTAGTATGTTGTTGTTGTAAGCTCTTATAATCTGTTTCGTTAATGGAAGAGTTATTCTGGAGGAAGCAATGCACCTCCATAATTTGTGTAAATTTGTTATGATCAATTTCCTTTTTTTGTTCATTTTAGGGGCGATTCCATAGATATGTGACAGCCAAAAATTTGAAAATGCAGATTGTGAAACAAAATTTATGTTAATTGTTTAGTGCATCATATACAGGGTGTTTCTAAATTATCTCCCGTATTCTACATGTTTATTACTCAAAAACTATTACAGATTTTAACGTGAAATTTTTATTCACAAAGAAAAACTCAAAGTTTCTTAGCATGCCTTAATAAATTTCAATGTGCCCCCCCATTTATGGCGTGAAGGTCATCAAAGCAAAACTTGATTTCCTCCCATGTTCGGGCTAGCATTTCGGGGACGATTTCAGTGATGGTTTCAATTATTCTATTCTTGAGAATTTCAATGTCATCAACATTGGTCTTGTACCCAGAAGAAAAAATCCAAAGGGTTTGCATCAGGTGAGCGAGGGGGCCAAGGGATTGGCCCATCCCTTCCAATCCATTGTCCTAGAAAGTTTGTATCAAGGAACTGCCTAACTTGCAGGCCCCAGTTTGAGGTGCTCCATGTTGGGCTGCAGTTCTTCCACCTGTGGAATCAGGTAGTTCTCCAGCATATCTAAGTAGGTTGCAGCGGTAATGGGGTCCGAAAAAGAAAGGTCCGATTACTCGATCGTGCATTAAACTGCACCAAACATTAACCTTTGGGCTGTTGCGTATATGCTCCCTTAGAACGTGGGGTTTTGTGATCCCCAAATGCGGCAGTTGTGTCTGTTTACTGCTCCGGAAGTATGGAATGTTGCCTTATCAGAAAACAATGTTCTCAAGGAAGTTGGGATCATTTTCGATATTTTGGAGCATATCCTCAGCAAACTTCTTACACTTCGGTCAGTCATCTGGCTTCAGTTCATATCTGGATTTTGTCGGTGCTTCACTATTTTATGTATGGATGTCATTGGCATATACAGTTGACAAGCCGCTTGGCTTAGTGATTTACAGGGACTATGATTTACGAACGCCTTCCTGACCTTTTCTACTCAGTAGTGTCGCTGAAGGTCTACCAGCACCCTTTTTGTGTAACAGGCTGCCTGTGTTTAAAAATTTTTCATACCATAGCTTAACTGACTTATGATTTGGAGGATCCTTTTTAAACTTTATTATGAACGTCCTCTGAACTGTAATCATTGACTTAAATTCTGCAAGCCAAAGCACGCATTGAGCTTTTTCTTGAACACTTGCCATTGTTTAATGTGTCTCGCGAAAAATGAAACAACGCGCCAAAAATGGTACCACGCGCCAACGGCGTGTTTCATTATCAACTCGCACAAGGCTAAGAAACTTTTTGAGTTTTTCTTTGTGAATAAAAAAAAAAAAAAAAAAAAAAAAAAAATCACGTTAAAATCTGTAAAAAATTTTAAGTAATAAACATGTATAATATGGGAGATAATTTAGAAACACCCTGTATATTTGTGTAAAGCCCACACATTTATTTTGTTTTTTTAAAAGTTGTTATATCAGAAAAATCAGGCAGATTCCTTAGATATATGATGAACTGTGTAAATATTTAGCTTAGATTCCTAATGTGCAGAGCAAGAAATTGGGATAGTTAGCTATATATCCCAATTTATAATTATAAAGATAAATTTCTATTTTCAAGTGAAAATTAAATAGTGTAATATAACATAACACGTTCTGTGATGCATAATTGTCATTTTATGTAAATATATAAAAAAATTAATAAATAAGTAAATTATGAAGGTTCAGAAAGGCATGTTATATTTGAAGAGACATTTGCTCTTTTGGAGCGTTCAATGGCAATTCATCCCTCTATCTTTTATACTTCACCTTGTAAGTTCGTCGGCAATTTTTCTTATTATCCTGTAACATTCGCTTCCACAACATCCCCATTACTTCGGGAAAATGTTCATAGGTGAAAGTGCACTGGGCTATCTCTTGCATCAAAGCACCTGTAGGCCCCCATCCGTCGTCGTTGGTCGCTTCACGTACTTTGGCCTCAACCTCCGTATAGTTCATCACGACATTGGTACTGCAAAAAAAGTTAACGCATCTTTAATTAAATATCTGCAACATTTATCAACACCCATCATCATCATATCCTCAATTCTCCATCAATCAAAAATAGTTAACGCTCTATCTTATCTCTCAATTTCTGAACGCCATAAAACAAGCAGAGAAGTCTAAAGTATTCTTAAAGCACAATCTTACTTTATTTTATTAAACAAATCGGCTCGATAGCTTTACGGAAAGGTCAAACTTCTAAAATTACTAGAAAAAGTTCTTAAATATCAATCGCTTCCTATCAGACCGATGCCAAAAAAAACCCCAGCCTAATCGAGCACCAAACTTTGAGCAGAAAGTTTATACGTACACTTTATCCGCAATCTCCCTGACTTTCCACATGTCGTCTTCAAGCTAAGGGAACAGCCTAATATCATAAAACCATAAAAATGCAATTTCGTTTACGTGTGTCCTAAACGAACGAGTAACTTTTCGTCAGCTGCTAAAATTCCAACAACACTTTTAATATGGCGGAAAATAAAGTCACGTGGACATTTTAATAAGCGCGTTTCACGCCAGAGGGCGTTGCTCGCTTAAAACTTAAAATTTTGATAAGGGACACCGGCTTTGACATGCGTTTTTATTTATTTTTTTGTTAAATTACTTCTTGATAGATGGGCTATTTAAATAATAGTCGGGTTTTGTATTAACAACAAAGTTGCTGATATTTAAGAAGCTGAATTAGATGCGCCTAAGGCTACTCCACAAAACGGGTGACCTATTAAGTTTGAGGTGGACCGACGTCGAACCCACTATCTTTGAGGCTGGAGAATGAGGGCATAGTTTATGTGTCACGAGTATACACATGTTCAACGGACGTTCATTTACCTTTTAAACGGACAAGTTCAATTGTTGAGCATATTTGTGGAGTCTGCTTCTTGGTCGTTACGAATTCGGCATTCATAATAATAATATTAATATACTAATATTTTAATTCTTTTACATAAACTGGTAATTCCTTGTGAACCACATACTCCTCTTTAGTTAATGGGGTGAGTCTCTTCTAAACAGATAAAAGCTTGTTAACAAGTTTATGGTAATCATAACTTATTTTGGAGTAAAAATTTAACAAAAATCATTAATTTTGAAACCGCAAGGAATATATACCCGAAATTCAAATAATGAAATAATTGAAAAATAGAAATTCATGATCCACGACCTGGATTCGAACCAGGAATCAATTGGTAGAGCAACGAGCCTGGATACTCACGGTTCCTAGGTTGAATCCTAGTCATGGATCATGATTTTCTATCTTTCACAAATTATTAACTTTTACATAAATCAATCAACCGTTTGCCCAATTCAAGCTGTCACTGGCCTTATGGACACATTTAAAGACATCTTGCTCCATCCTTCCTATTTTCTATTAATAATATTGTATCATGGCATGGAGTTATTAAGGTTCAGGTAATAACATTGTATACAAATATTTGATTATTGGTAGAAATAAAATGTAAACGGGGAAACTTTGTAATTTGTATTGTTTTTATTCTGCAAAGATGGAGCTGCTACTTGGAGCACTTTGTCATGTAACTTTTCCCATACACATTTGACACCCCCCACACCAATAAATCCTGGCTATGTCTATGAGCATTAGTATTTTTGTAGACGATTCATTAAACATTCAAATGATGTTGAGAATCTGATTATGCAACTGTTAAAATATTTTTAAAATTTAAACCTCAATCTATACAAATAGAAAAATAATTGTGAATTTTAATGTCAACGAAATTATAAAAAGCTTCTCTGAAATTTACAATAATCTCCTAAATTTATAAATTTAACAAATCTATTTATAATAAAACATTGACTATTTAAAAAATTGTAAATACAGGTTAACCTGGTTAACTCAAGGGACCAGATTAGAAGTTCAACTTAAGCATTTAATGACCAGGGAGAACACCTCTTGTCCACAATTGGAATTTATTTCGCATATACGTATTTCAAACTCCTTGAGTTCATTATTCAATGCTAAGTCCTTCAATTGAATAATAAACTCGAGGAGTTCGAAATACGTATATGCGAAATAAATTCTAATTGTGGACAAGAGGTGTTCTCCCTGGTCATTATGTCGTTATCCACAGTCATTTCTGAATTCTTTAAGCATTTGAACCAACACAAGGCTGCTGATTACAGTCAACCCACATATAAGAAATTCCTCTTATGTAAGTGTACAGTATTCCTCAATGGATGTTGAATGAATGTAGTGTAATGTATCATAGGGAATACATATGAATACAGGATGATGTTATGTCACATTTTGTTTCAAACAAATGAAACTCATGGAAATAAGCATCCATTTCCTAATGTTATTAGCTGATTAGCTGATGGAAAAGTGACTGTTAGTAGCTTGCCTCAATATTTTATCCATAGTACTTATATGTAGGTTCAGCTGTTCTAAAAACAATTTAATGACCAATTTAATAAAAAAATAAATAAATAAATAAAAACCCTGGATTATATTCAAAAATTTTTAAAAACTTTTGGTTCGACTTAGGCTGTTTTAAATAAAATTTGGTCAGAGTTAAGAGGTGAAATTCCACTAATTAATGCTTCAGGGTGATGGGATCAAGAGTTTAGTTCGAGTTATTCAGATTCACCTGTACCAAAGACATTCTATTAAATTATCCAGAAATATGTACAGGTTATTCAGAAAGAAGGTTGCAAAGTTAAAGCCAATTTATTTTTTATTGAACTGATATACAGAGAGGAGGGGAGGGGGGGGCTGTGGCCTAGTGAGCTTTCACAGAGCAACCCAGCTCTGGATGGGTGACCATCAGTGACATACAATCTCCCCCTTACAAGACATGAACATTACAAAACAGTATATATATATGTAATTACATTTATAAGATAAACAAAAGTATTAAAATTTATTTTTGCTAAATAAAAGTCTTTTATCAATATTTGCATCAATGTCTTGCATTTCTTCTTTGTGGCAAGGTTGGACAAGCACTGAAGCGAAAAAGAGATCATGAGCTGTAGTCTTCTCTTGCTCCTCAATGTACATAAGAGCTGCTCTATAGCCCTTAGACCATCAGGATGTGACACTATTGGGTTAATTGCATCAGTGTCATCATCTTCTCTCGGGAGATTGGTGACCAAATCAGCAATAGCATCATCTGTTAACTCGAACTGTAGATCTGAGCATTGTTTACTGGATCAACAACAGAAAGTTGATTAGCTAGCTCTATAAATTCAGTAATGCACTGTCTGATTCTTTTCCTCATGACACACTGCTGGAATTTTCAGAATTAAAAAGCTTTCTCCAAGATTTTTGTAATGTAGACCTTTTGGCGTTGTCCCAGGCCATAATAGTCCCGAGGTGCAAGAGTTCAGCAAGCCTTAAATTTTCATATTGATTGCACGCATCGGAGCCTTGGATAACCGGGGCTCAGTTAGTCGCGAGTCTACTGCATTTAATTTTTAACTTTTAAATCTTGTTCTTTGTAATTGAGTAATTAAAAATTATCCTTTCTCACCGTTTTATACAAAATTCTTTTCTCTTTTTCATAACAATATGGTTTTTTTTCATATCAATTCTTTGTTTGCACCATCCTTTTTGAATAATTCTGTATTCTATTAAATTATAAAATTATAATTTGCTGAAGCAGTTAAATATCTCTAAAAAAATCATTAAGATGAGAGATTATCAAGATTTGAAAAAAAAATTAATTTTATAAAATTTTGACTTGTGAAACATTTCCTTGATAAGTCCATAAGATAATACATATTACTTGTAATCATCTTCAACGCTGGCATCTATAGAGTTGAAAATCATCTTTATACTGCTATGCAATTAGCATAAATATGTCCGATCATAAATTTTTCTTCTTTGATAGATACATGTTCATCACCAGATAAAGACCAAAGAACCCAATAATTGTTTGAAGAATAATTTTGTTTTTCAAAAATCTTTTTCTTAATATCCCAAAAAAACAAAATAGAAGAAACATTTCCCGTATGTACATAAAAAAAAGTGCCAAAGTGTTTTGTTTTTTTTTAATTTTATTTATTTATTTTTTATCCATAGTTTTGGTGATTTTTTTATTAATAATATCCCAACTTAATGAATTTTAGCTATTTTTATTCACTTTAGCAAATTCTAATTTTATAATTGAATAGAATATATAGGGTGAGTCAAAAGTCTGTTACCCCCTCCCTCATCTCTTGAATACACACAGATATGTAAATTTCACTGAAGGCAAAGAATAAAGAAGTTGAGATTGACCTTTCTGATAGTACACTCAGATTGATCTCAACTATTCAAATTAGAACAAATGCAAATATTAAGAGATTAGACAAAAACTTTCCATTACAACTTGTTAGACATCAAATTCCAAACAAAACCAAAAACTTTTCAAAGATCGCTTTTGTAATAAAAAATTGGATTTTGAAATTTTTTTTTTGTTTTGCTTGGAATTTGATGCTGAACTAGTTTGCAGTTGGAAACTTTTGCCTGTCTCTTAGGGTTTAGAAGATACAATTTGCATTTGCCTTAATTTGCATAGTTGAGATCAATCTGAGTGTACCATCAACAAGGTCATCTTCAATGCCTATTCATTGTCTTCAGTGGAATATACATATCCATATTTGTATCAAAGTTAAGAGAAGGGTAATAGACTTTTATTGCACCCTGTATATATTTGGACATTTTTAGAATAGTGTATCTTTATAGGTATTTGCAATTTGTTAAATACGATCTTTTTGTAGAATTACATGTGCTAAATTTTAGAATTTTAAGCTAATTGTAAATTTCAGAAAAGCTTTTTACAATTTAATTATATTTCATGGATAGATTAAAATTAACAATTACCTTTTGAGTTGTTTGATTTTTGGTGGATAAATTAAATTTGTGAAATAAAAGTTATTTTATTATTTTTTAATCACAAAAACTATATTTCACATATCTACCAGTTTATCTACACTTTTGATCAACCTGTGCCACTTTCAATGTAAAGTTTTTCAGCTTCATAACCTTTTCAATGCTATACTTTAACAGTCTTCCTATCTTTAATTTCACCATGCTTTAATAGCATTCCATATTTTAATAAATTGATAAATGTCGCTGTTCAAGCATATTCAGGCAGTATTAATAATGCAGATTTCCAATCTTGACACATATATAATAAAAATGAAAGGAGACTGATTTCATTCCTTTGAAATAAAGAAGCAATAAAATGGACCTCCCCACCCACTTCACTCTCCTCTCTGACTTTGAATCTCCATTATGAATGCACCCTTAAATGAACTAATTCCTTTCAATCACGAAGGCAGTCATGTCAAACCTAATCAACTGCAATCACAGCAAAATGAATTTAAAGCAGAACAATTTTTAACTAATTTCAATGAAATCTGTTACCTTCAAAAGTGCCAAAAAAAAAAAAAAAAAAAGAAAGAAAAGAAAATCACAAAGTTTCTTGAAAATATTAAAAGTGTCGTATAAATAACGAATAAATGAACCAATGAGGTTAATCCTTGAAGAAACTCTTTCTGAATTATGTTATATAAGAAAAGAGTAACACTTTACTGTTTTTAAAGTATAATTTATTTTCAATCATAATTATGCAGATAAATAAGGCGTGACGCATTAACGTCTTCTCGACATAATGGGCAACGATCCTGGAAAGGAAAAAAGAAAAGCAATTTTATAATTTTGATCATACAGTTTAAACTACATAAACACAGAAATTATATCATAATATATTTTTAGACACAAGCAAATTAAAAAAAAAATTACATTTGCTCGCACCCACTCCATTATACACTCCCAACAAAACAAATGTCCACACTGTGTAGCTGTGGTGTTCTTTCTAATCTCTAAACAAAGAGAACATTTCTGTATCGGACCATCCCTGGAAATTTTTTCATCTTGCCTATAATAAAAAAAATTGAAATTTCAGTTCATGTACACAATGCATTTTAAAATGTTTATGCCTTTATAATCTAAAAAAAATAAAATAAAAAAGCAAAAATGTATCATGCATTTGCATATTAAATATTGTGTGGCAAAGTGTTTTCCTACTATTTTTTTTTCTTAGTCTGTTCTCATCCACAGTTTAGGTAAATTTCACATACAGGATGTCTCAAACCTTTAGGGTTAAAATCCTACAGATGTCAGAGGATTGTAAACTGAGTATTTTGAGATAGAGAACCAATGATAGGAAATGCATATTTCAGGCACCATGAGATCTTGAATGAGTAATACGTGTGAGGAACTTTTTTGTTAGCTATTTTCGTTTTCATAGCAAATACTGCCTGCTGCATGGCGACATTTGGTGGTGCTAAGTTGCAAATAATCATCTGTATGTTTCAGTTTCTATAATCATCTGTATGTTTCAGTTTCTGATTTGTTGTTGATAATACATCATTACTCGACACAGGAGGCTTAAAAAGAGGATATAGTGTCTAGAAAGCCAAATGAACTTAATAGTTTCCAACACACAAGCATCAGTGAAAGACATTTCTCACTGTGGATAGGAACTTAAGAGAGACTGGGTTGTTCAAGCCACAGAGAGCTGACCAGGGTGCTTAAAAAAGAACATATACTTGATGGTGTTGGCAGAAGCAACATCAATAATAAGACTGGTGATCGCCAATTTGACACTTGCTGTGAGATATATAGTTGTTTTGATTAAGTATTTGCTCTGGAAGCTAAAGCAGGTTACAAAATCGTTCCTCACACTTATTACTCGTTCAAAATCTTGTGAAATATACATTTCCGACCATTGGTTCCTTTATATCAAAATATTCGTTTTTACAGCCCACTTCCATTTACAGACACCTGTAAAGGCAGACATATTGTATACTGCCATTATTAAATTTGATTAAAATGTTCAAAATCATTTTATAAGGAATATACACTGGCGGAAAAAAAAATCCCAACACCACGAAGGACTTGTGTTAGATGAATGAAATTTGGACAGTATATTCAGCTATGGTATTTATTCAATTGATTCAAGTTTCAAGGTTACAACTTATAGGGGGTGCCACCAGCGCCACCCTGTACATGCAAATGAGACATTCCAATGACAGATTAAAGGAGATCAGACGTGCTTCTGTGTCACTTCAAACACTTGTGGACGTGTGTGATAGAGTACGTACTGTAAAACACGCCTCGAAGGCGACTGCGACGTGAATATGGGCAGCTAACACAATTCGAACGAGGACGTTTAGTGGGCCTTCGAGAGGGTGGACTTTCGTTCCGTGCTATTGCAGAACGCATGGGTCGAGACGTTGCCACTGTGTACAGCTGATGGCAGCAATGGTCTAGGGAAGGCAGGATTACCAGGAGACCAGGATCGGGACGACCCCCGGCCACTGGAGACAGGGTTGACCGGCGCATCTGTAGTACGGCTGTGGCAAATCGAACAGAATCTGCAGCGGACATTCGGGCTGCTGTGGCACCCAACGTCACTCCACGCACAATTCGGAACCATCTCCTGGCCGGGAACCTCCACTCCAGGCGCCCTGTGGCATGTTTGCCTATTACCCCTCAACACCATGCAGCACATCTTCAGTGGTGTCAAGCCAGAGCGACTTGGAGGGTAGAATGGAGGTCTGTGGTCTTCACGGATGAAAGTCGTTTCTGTCTGGGTCAGAGTGATGGTCGTACAAGGGTCAGGAGGAGGAGTGGGGAAGTCCTGTTACCGAGCTGTATCCGTTGTCGGCATACGGGCCCCACCCCTGGCGTTATGGTATGGGGAGGGATTTCCTACGACAGCAGGACCCCTCTGGTGGTTATCCCAGTCACCAGGCAAATGTTTACATTCGGATGGTTGTTGAACCCATTGTGCTGCCATTCATGGCTGGTATGCCAGGGGGGCTGTTCCAACAGGATAACGCTCGACCCCACAGTGCTACTGCAACCCAACACCCAACATCCTACCATGGCCAGCACGATCACCAGATCTGTCACCCATCGAGAACGTTTGGGACATGGTCGGACGCTGTGTCAGGGCTCTTCCACAACCAGCAACAACTGTCGCTGATCTGACCATCCAGGTACAACAGGCATGGAATGTCATACCACAAAATGATATTCGGCATCTCTACGACCGTATGCATGCACGTGTGCAGGCCTGCATACACCAGCGCTGCGACTACAGCGGGTACTAAAGTCTATGCTTTTCACCATGTACAGGGTGGTGCTGATGGCGCCCCCTACAAGTTGTAACCTTGAAACTTGAATCAATTGAATAAATACCATAGCTGAATATACTGTCCAAATTTCATTCATCTAGCACAAGTCCTTCGTGGTGTTGGGATTTTTTTTTCCGCCAGTGTATACACTGCCCTACCAAAAGTATCCAGACACCCCTATGTTCGTGATGCTCGTGTGGTCTCACCCTGTAGGATACACGTGAAAATATGCACATTAAAGACATGACTCATCAAGTGGTATAGCAGTGACAACACCAGCACCAGTCAGCATGCCAGAGGTCCGAGAATTGTCAGACTTTAAGAGAGGAATGATTGTGGGGTGCCACATTAGCAGGAAGTCACTTGGCGAAATCAGCGCTTTAGACTGGGCATCCTCGCTCCACTGTGCACGATGTTGTGCACAAATACGAAATATACAGGTGCAAAAATGACAGCAAAACATGCTCTGTCTCGGGTGATGGTGAGGCTCGCAAAGACACCCTGCAGGACATCACTGCCACCTTTGTAGGGGACCCAGATGCCTACTCACCAGCTGCAGCCCCTGGCCCATCAGTGCGCAACACACCCTCTATGAGATTAGCCTCTGTGGGAGAGCTGGAAAGAGGAAGCCATTCGTCTCACGAGTGAATGCTGTTCGTCGTCTACGATGGTGTACAGAGTGTTGTCAGCAGACTAGTGATGATTGGGCGAAGGTCATGTGAAGCAATGAAAGCCGCTTCACCCTGCAACAATTTGATGGTCGTGTGTGAGTCTGGGACTGCCAAATGAGAAATACGATCAAGAGTGCCTCGTACCCACAGTGAAGGACTCTGGCGGTGGGGTAATGGTGTGGGCAACATTCTGTACAGCAGGCATAGGACTTATCACCGGTGTCGACATGTGGCTGAATGCCCCAGTATACCAAGATGTTGGAAACATATCTTCCTGGAGCGATGGCGGAGTTCTATGGCACCTCATTGGACTACTTCTTCCAGCAGGACAATGCCCCATGTCACGCTGCTCATTCAACACAGGCATGGTTCGCCTGTACAGACATCCGGTTATTTCCCTGGCCTGCACAGACTTCAGACTTCAACCCAATCGAAGCATTGTGGGATGTGCTGGAGCACTGTGTACGGAGACACATGCCCCTGGTCACGAATCGTCATCAGTTGCTGGACAATTTGACGATCTAATGGCACCATACCACACCAGTGGACTGTAAACACCTTGTGGACAGCCTTCTTCGTCGTGTTGCAGCAGTAATTGCAGCAAAAGGTGCTCAATGCATTACTGACGACAGCATTTCCAAAGAGGGCAAGTGGAGCGGGGTGTCCGGATACTTTTGGCAGGGTAGTGTATGAAATTCAAAGAATTTTACATTTTCACCTTTAAATTGTTTGGTCATAAACCCGTTTCATACATTCAATTATTATTACTTCAAATTACTAAAGTGAAACGAAATTATTTCTTGGAAATTCTGAAAACTAGGTGGACATTTAAATATCATAGACATTTATGATGGGTTGCATTAGCCTCTTGATTCAGATATTATTGAAATGGTGCATTATGCAACCAAATATGTATTTGTTTTGAATGTTCACGTTAATTCTCTCTCAATTATACAGGGTAATTCAGAAAGAATCATCAGATTTCAAAATTTTCAGAAAGAATATTTTTCGGGCTGCATACAAATCAATCTCTCAATCTCTCTCTCTCTCTCTCTCTCTCTCTTTCTCTCTCTTTCTCTCTCTCTCTCTCTCTCTTTCTTTCTTTCAATATGCCCTGAATTTTTTCATTTTCAAAGACATTGAAACTGATGATACCACCTGTGAATACTCAGCCATCTTAAACTATATATGAAATTCATGCTGAAGGGTGATTACTGACTCACATCATACAAAACTTTCTGCTAACTAGGTGCCATTTTCACATCTTTTCCAGAAGAGCTTCATGAATGATACACTAGTGCCATTTATTGTTCATAATCTAAAACTTAGAATCATCGGATTTCAATTTTCTTTTGTTAAATTAACAACACAGAATGATAAATAATACAAATAGCTAAAAGTCATTTGTTTATGACAATCATTTGTTTCACTTTACATGACAGATATAAAGGATTTTTTGGGAAGGCAAGTTATGTAAACGAAGCAAATGGTAATTACAGATTTATTAGAAATTAATCAAGTGTATTTAAGTAAAATAAAGAAAAGACCAAGCAGTGATCCGGGAAACAAGAAATTTAATGCCTAATGCGTTTCGAATGACTTCATCTTCGAAGGCTACCCTGTTAAACAGTTTGAAGCTGGGAATACATGCTTTTATATAATCAACGGGGTGGCGGACCTGGTTGACCTCCTCAGAATTCTACATGGACAGAATCACTTTGAATTCAAGGGACAATTTTACCAAGTACCAAACGGGGTAGAAATGGGATCACCTGCTAGTTCCATTGCCTCTGAAATTTTCTTATAGAACGTGGAAGAAAGCTAGATTGACGGCTTGATGAAAGAAGGCACAATATCTCTCTATAGGAATTTTGTAGATGACACACTCATCATTCTGAACACGAGAATCTGCACAGTGGGCACATTGCTCGCACGATTCAATGCTTTACACCCCAAGTTGCGATATACAATGGAAACTGAGACTTGGGCATGGCGTTCCGCACGTCTAATAATGCCAAGCAAATCTTGAACCCACCCCGTAAGCACGATGATGAAGACATTCCAACAAGTGGGAGTGTACGGCTGCGGTGCCCGGACTATGAGGCAGTTTATGTGGAATCCACGTCTAGATCGTTCCGTGAAAGATTCAAGGAGCACCACCGCTCATGGAGGAACGGCGATTGGAGGTTGGCCTACACGGACCATCTCATTAGGGCCGGATACCGCATGCTCACAATGAAGATGAGATCTTTGCATGGAGATCCTTTGGAAGGGATAAGACAGAGGCAGGATCTTATTGAAAGAAGAAATGGAAATCAGAAGGCATCACAACCGAAACGACATTATCCTCTTGAACAGTCAAACCACCTTTGAAAGAAAAGGCATAATCGACTTCTTGATTGGAATGGAAGACAGGCAGCGAAGCGGAAGAGCTTCCTAATAGCAAAATGAAAAGAGACCTTGCAGTACAACATTGTAGTTTAAAACCAACTAGTTTCGGCATCTAATCCCACCTTCATCAGGGTACAAGAGAAATGGGCTAGCAGCTCTTACATAATGAAACAGTAAATGATATAAAAACAAATGCAAGGTCTCTTTTCATTTTGTTATTAAACACAGTACAGAGAACAACATTCTCACAGATTTGGCTTCCTAATAGGTCGACACTTTTGGAAGCCCTCTTTTAGGTCCACCACCCCGTTGATTATAAGAGCATTGATTCCCAGCTTCAAAGTTTGTAACAGGACAACCACCAAAGATGAAGTCACTCGAAATGCGTTGGGCATTAAATTTCTTGTTTCCCGTATCACTGCTTGGTCTTTTCTTTATTTTACTTACTCATCGTAAACTAATTATGGGTATCCTAACAACTGTATTTGTATTGAATAAAATAATGTAGATCTTTTGTGATTAAATTAAAATAAATACATATTCTAAATCTGCTCTACATAGTATTCTTATTTTTTTCTGTGTACATATTGTACACAAGCATATTACTATTTGGTACCCCCCCCCCTTCAGTTTCAGATTAACTTTCAAAATTCCATTCCTTTGGAATACATTAAAATGAGATTTTACTACAGTATAATTGTTTTATTTTGCACTTTCATTATGTACATCCTGTTTGCACACTCTTCACAGTTGTTTGTAGATGAAGAAGACGACATTGTCCTTGAAATGTACCAAACTACAGTTAAATTTATTTGTGGAAAAGAATATTTTTATTGTTCCTCTTTAGTTTATCACATTTTCAGTTTATGACCTTCTACCTCTGCTTAAACAAGCAGTTGTTTGAATAAATAAAAGAATTACCAGTATTTAACCAAAACAAAGTTAAAGCAAGCAGCAGCATAAAATGTTTCAGAGAGGGCACAACCTTTTTTAAGGTACTCTAATTATATTATCATAAATGTTATCAGTTCTTTGCTTCCTTAACAATTTTCATTTTTGATGTGTTCTAGTTAATAATAACAATGTGCTTTTTAACTCATCCCCCCTTTTTTGAATTTTCACAGAGCCTTTGACACAAGTTTGATTTCCTTATGACATCAACAAGGAAGCACAGACTTAAATCAAAACGCAGCAGATATTTAGATCTCAAAAAAAAAAAAAAAAAAAAAAAAAATTGTACTTACTGTATATTTATCCTGTTGCCATTTTCTCTCAAATTGTTATCTTTTATGTATTTTTTGAAGGCTAAACCATTCTCTATTAATAATTGCAGTAAGGAAACTATCCCCAAAATTTTAAAAATTCTCTGAAATGATGTTTCTTTAATCCAATCTCTTATTAATACCTAAGAATTAAAAAAAAAATAAATAAAAAAAAAGAATCTTCAGAATTAATATTAAAACTGGCAGCCTTATTTATCAGTAATATGTAAATCTAACAATAAAACAAAATTCAGATCATTATTCTTCATTCTGAGCTAGGTAAGTTACATAAGGCAATTTCAACATTTGGACAAATATCCGTTAGGCAATACTGTGCTCTGCTTTTACATTTTTTTTTTAAAGGTAATATATTAAGTTTACTTTTAAATGAAATTAAAGTGTTTGGGAGCATAATTGGGGTCATATTTAGGGTTTAAACTATGGAAATAAGCATATATAACCATTTTTAGTGACTACCAAACGTCAGTAAATCCTCCTCATTCGCAACGGGTTCTGGCACCTAACCTTGCGAATGTCTGAGATCTGACTGTGTAATAAACAATATATAATGTATAGTATTTCCACGTTAGATGAACTCGAAGGGAACGAAAAATAGACTGTTCGTATCAATGAAATTTGTATTAACTATCTTGAATTATCATTTTTAATACAGTATGAAATATAGGATCACTTTTATTACAATTATCATCTTAACCCGAATTACGATCATAGTTATCAGCTTTTCACTGCATAATTTATAATCTCATAGCGGTAGAATCACTTGAATTTGGCTGATGTTAAAATACTTCGATCTCAAGAAGACATAATAAAAAAATAAGATTAGTTTATCATATGCCAATTTGAAACTCAATAAAAACTGAATGATTCACAAGACGTTGTGAATTGAAACAATATATAATAATGCACTGAAAACATCTTGGTAGTGTTGCGGGCCTTTTTCCGAGATAGATTTAATTTTTTTTGCCTGTAATTTTTCCCTATTCTATTTTTTCCCCGGCCCTATTTCTTCTTAGGCCTTGTCCTTTTGTTAGTTTAACTTTATAACTTTTCAATAATTTTTCCCTGTATCATTTATCTAATTATTTTTTTATTTACGTTTCAGCTTTCTGGCTTTGTATTTCAAAAGTATTGTTGGCTCACCTTAATTTTTCGTTATGGTCATTGTTGTGTAGTTGCAGTTTATCTCTCTCTCGTGGTTTTCCTTGCTTTAGAACGCTTGCGCCCCTCAGGGAAGCGCGTGTTGGTCGCGGTGTTTTTTTGTGCCTTGTTGAATTTAGGGAGTTATCAGCCAGCCTGCGTCCAGTCGAGTTGGTCTTCGCCTATCCTTCGAAGGATTATGAAGGTAGGCTTAGCAGTTATAAGTTTAATTCTGGCTCTTTGGCTAAGGTTCACCCTCATGGCTTCCAAGTTATTGTTACTTCGCGTCAGCCGAGGCTCTGGATTCGACGTGTGCAGCGGAGGGAATGCAGGTCGTTTACGACCTAGCTCCGGAAACCATCGAAGGTCCGTCGTGAAGCCGTTGCTGAGCGATTTCAGTATGTCTCACGTGTGGGGAATGAACTTTGCCTATTTATTCCATTCGTTGTACACTTTGATTATTGGTGTTGTTTTTGAGCGTCACAAAGACCTAGGATCCACAACCAACGTCGGATGTTCTACTGTCAGTTCAGCCTCTTCAGCATACGACTTCACTTGAAGAGACGGTCCGCTTCAATGTAATTTTTTGGCTCGATGGATGCAAGTGGCCGGAGAAACCCTTGAATTAGTTTGTTCTGAACATATGGAATGCAGCGACGAGGACTCCCGTCTATGTTTTACTTCTGTGTTGCGCTAATTTCATTGATCTGATGCTTTCACTTATTGAAGAGTTTTTTGTGTATAATTATTTAATTTTTTTTTTTTCCACAAGATACTTTACACCCTTCCCGTATGTTCCCGTCTTGAAGGCCGGATTGGATGATTTCCTCCCTTTGTGTGTAGTCCGTGGTGCATTAGAGTTTGTATTATTTGTTTTGTCCTGCGTGCGTGCCTTGCACGGTCTTCGTTGTCTTTGGTCTTGAAGGGGTAAGTTACCTGGTTTGTTTCGTTGTCTTATTTATTTTTTTTCATTTCCCCGTTATAATTATTTCTTATCATTTTATTATTTTTTTTTCACTTTTTTTTTTTTCTTCGATGCCTTCGCATTTTCTGAGAACTCAGTTCGGAATCCAGCCCGTCGCTGAAAGAATTATCCCTTCGTCCTCTACAAGGTAACAAGAAATCGTCGTTTTTTTGCTTACCTCAAGTCAAAGTCGTCTTCAGCTCTGTATAGGACTTACCACTTGAATTTCTATTCACGTTTTTAAGAACTTCTCCTTCAGTGAAGAGATCTTTTATTAGCTCCTTTTTTACTGGCAAACTTTTATATAAAAATATTTTTTTAAATTAATTGTTTTTGTTTCTTTTTTTTTTTTACTTCCAAGCGAATTTGCAATTCGTGACCCTTCCTGTTTTTTCGAAGACCGGATTTTTTTTCTTCCAGGAGACTCCGTTGCTCGGACTTGCCTACCCAACTGTTTGTGATCTTTCATTGTTAATTGTCCGACTTTTGTAATTTTTATAAATAGAAAATATGTTTTTTTTTGTTTCTCCCTTCTCCTTTATTTATTGTAATAAAGAGTCTTTTTTGCTTGGAATTAGTTTGTCTCTTCGTATAATCACAGTATTTGAATAGTATTAATGGGAATTGTTTTAACTTATAGAATAATCGTATTTAATTTCTTGGGGATTTATTTATAACCGAGTTTTATCTTTTATCTTTTCGGGACTTTAAAGCTCAATATTACTGGGAGTAAAGTTTTTACCCTACGCTTATCGTTCGCTTACCTAGGTAGTTTTTTGGGTGGTTCTCTAATTGTCACTCTTACCTATCTTCTACCCCTCTTATTCGTTGGCTGATTGAAGATTGTACATGCCACATTTTTGGCGCGTTACAGTAGGAGAATGGAAACCAATTGTTTGTAGGGCTTCTGTGAATGATTAAGGAACATCTGAGGTAGCTGCATAGCTTTCCATGTTGTAAACTTACTTTTGTAACATGGAAAGTAAGGTTACAACCCCTTTATTGGACAAGTAATATCTTAGTGCTTAAGTTGGCTATAGCCTTTAACTGTTAGCCTTTCACTTCCCTCTTACGGCTGTTCCTCATTGCTACGTGGAGTCTAGTTTGAGTAATATGCGTTTATAATGGCTGTGCCGATATGGTGATCTTGAATTCATTTCTAGTATGAGGAACAATTTCTTTGGCATTATCTGAAGATATTACTAATTCTTGATCTTCAATGTCGACTGACTCTCTGTTTTGCATTTCGCCCACAATCACATTTTCATCGCATGAGCAGTAGTCTTCAAAAGTAACGTTAGAAGACAGTGAAGATTGTAGAGTATTCCATTCATCCGGTACATGTTCCTGCTCTACCTTCAATGGCTCTTCCCTATTCTCTGGGAGAATCCGAGCTTTATGAAAACAATTCTATATTGTCTTTATTCTGTTCTTATATTGTTAAACCATTAAGAAGTTCAGTTTTCACATGGACATATTTTGCTGAATGAATTCATTTAATTTTTCCTAAGGGAAGATGCAGAAACATCAATTTTACCTTGCAACAATTCTTGCTAGAGCTATTAGAGAGTTGCAAGGGCTATTAGAGTTCCTCTTCCAAATACATGGAAGAGTAGACATGAACTCAACATGACACCACCACCCCAATAATGGTCCCATTCAAGGATATTAGATGGATCTTACCTACGACCAGGTTCTCTCCATGAAAATACAGCATGAATCACTCTCAAGACTAAATCTAGATTCATCTGCAAACAGTACACCAGTTCATCATCCCGACCTTCTGGCATACAATCTATAATCATATAATTATCTGTATAGAGGATGACTGGAAACAGTCACGTCTGTAGCTGCTCTAAATTTTGCAGCAAGCAATCTGCTGTGCTCTGCCTGTGTCTTCTGACAGTTAAGGAGATAGATACAGTTGCTGTTTATTCGCCTCCGCCATGGCCTATAGTTGGCGCTGAGATCACTTCAAAATGGCGCACGCTATGGGTACTCAGGGTACTCCGTCCTCCGCTCTTAGCAGCAGCTTCAGCATAAATTTGCAGGAAATTTTTGCCTATGTTGGTGATAAGACGCGATGTTTGGTTGAAGGAGAGGAAATTCTTAAAGGTCGTCACATAATTTGCTGTGGTGTTTTATAAATGCTGAAATAAATACGCTAAATGACTCCAAATAAATACTTGCAGAAGTAATTTTTAAATACATACACAACATTTTTTTTCTCCCCGTTCTTTCAGTCTTTTTGTTCTCTCGATAGATGATTTAAAAATGAAAGTTCGTGTTTCCTCTGTGATAGATTAATGCTTGGTACTGCACCCGATTTCTAAAAGTATCGTCCAACTGGTAGACCTTAAATAAACAACTTAATACTGTAATTCATAATGTTAACTTTTGAAGATACTTCACTTTTTTTTTTCAACTAAAGACTTAAGATACGGTAGCATACTTCTTATCTTTAAGTATAAAATTAACCATAATTACGTTCCACCTATAAGTATAAATTTTTTTTTATTTTTCAACTTACCAGCGTGAATGTAGTTAGAGGGTAGAAAATAAGCGCTGCAAACATACATATAACTGGTAGCGTGTTTTCCCAGCTTTAGCTTTACTTCCCACTCGGCTTTTAACTGCTTATTTCGTGGGAAATTGTGAATATAGATGTTATTTTCTTTGTTAAGCTTCGACTTGCACCCAACCACGCAACAATATTTGTTATTCACCCGTTGTTTTTCCTTGCCAACCATGTTGCCAACTGTTAATAGTGCTAAAGCAATACCGCTTGTACCCATACCAGGTGCCATTTTGTTAGTTTGAGCAATATACGCTAGATGTCGCCCACTTCTACGGCGGAGGCGAATTGTAACTCTTGGACTCTCCACTGAAATACCGGATGACATTTCCATCTTGTCAGAATTTTGCCAAAGTCGGGAAATCAATGTCTGGGAGATGTTCAGGTCCCAAGATACAGTCATCCAAACTGTCTAACAATTCCACAGTGTATTACATTATCGAGATTGGCTGGCCAAGCCAAATGGCTATAGCAAAAATAGTTTCCTATCACAAAAATAGTTTCCTATCACAGTAGCTGTACTGTTTTTCAGTCTGATATGCTCATGAAATGCATTGTCAGTCACAGAGTATCTTATGTTATGAATGCAGCACCAAATTTTATTTCCGAAATGACAATGTTTTGATTGCATTTGTGTATTTACATAATGTCAGTCAAACATTTCCAAGTTATACAAGATTTTCCCTAATATATGAGCACAAGTGTACACGAGGGGGAGCCCAAATATAAACTGGATTTTCTTTTAAAATTAAGATTTATTTATATTTTATACAAAAAAAAACTTAATCTCCGTCAAAATATTCTCCATTAGAGCCAATACATTTGTCTAATCAATCTTTCCACTGCATGAAGCTTCTCTGGAACTGCTGAACTGGCCTCCTGTGAAGCCGTTTTCACCACCTCCAGTGTGTCAAATCTTTTTCCTTTCAATGTTTTTTTTTCATAATCAGGAATAAAATGAAATCAGACAGAGTTAGATCCAGTGAGTAGGGTAGGTGGGGAACCATTGTCCATCCCCGAGACGCCAAACTTCGGTTACAGAGAAAGCTATGTACTTTGGGGTGTTGTCATTATGAAGGCACCAATCCTCTGATCTCCACAATTTTGGGCATTTTCTTTACCCATTCTCAAGTGCTTTAAAACCTCAAACAGATTCGCTGTACTGTACGGTCAGACGACATGATTTCGAAGAGGAGCTTCACAAAAACTTGAAAGAAATGACAATACGGAACCTATACAACATTCAACAGCAGCATCCATCTGGCTACTAACTCATGAGAGGTGCAGCACTTAACTATGATTGTTTTGCTTTGCCCTTGCAATTGACACAATCAGTTTTTATCTCACTCTCCCTATTCCTCTTTTATATTTCTAGTTAATTTTAGCATCACTATTACTTTGTGGCTTTATCACCTTAATTTCACGACCATACCATGTACTTTATATGCCTTTATTAATTATATCTCTTTTCATCTACCTGATCCTTTCCTCTTATATCTTAAATAAACTTTATTTACTTACTTCCCACAGAAAATTTTTTCCATTTCACCCTCCTTTTAATTCCCTCTTCTCCAATTCTCTTAGGGAATTACCAGGTACTCTCTCCTTACTCCTCCACTAATCTTCTTCCCTCCCTCTCCTGAACAACAGCTTGAATAACAATATTTATTTAATTTGTGATTACTTAAATTAATAAATGATAATTCTCCTTAGATTTGATTTCACATTAATAAAATTCTTCATTTACTAATAAAACCACAATCCTTCAGATTATAAATTAAATAACTTATGTATATAATTTAATTAATTTATATAAGTACCAGTATAGTTAATACAGTATATTTATGCATTTATAATTATATTATGTAATTACTTATATTATTAAATGATAAATTTCCTTATAATTGATTTTGCATTTTTAAAATTGTTCATTTAGTAATAATAAAATGATTAATGATTAAATGATAATAAAGTTTATAGTAATATTTAATTGTTAAACAAGCTTTACATTATTACCTATGCAAGTACAGCACGATTTAAGCATGGGTAAACTATGGTAACTTCAGTGAATTCAATTTCCTAAGCACCTGAAATTTCACCCTCGACTTATCTGCGGGTCATAGCAAATTTCAAGATTTTTCGCCCAAAATCTGACCTCGACTTATACGCGAGATCGACTTATACACGAGTATATACAGTAAATTAAATATTTGTAATATTAGCTCAAAACTTGTAATAAAAAATTAGCATACTTTTTGGATAAATTGAGATTACATAGCTCAGAAAGATATAAATTACGGTAATAAAAGTTTCATCAATTATTTAACTGTCAGAGCTTTTAATAGAATTTAATAGAATTTTACTTACATATTTGATTGATGTGAAACGTTTGGCTAAGTGATAAGGACCTCCATTCAAATAAAACAAAATCATATGACATCGATGTACAAGGATAAAAGAATATTTCAAAATTTCTATCCATTTTCTTGAAGTATAAGAAAAACCCATCAATTCAAACTTTGATGTAGAACCTGAAGTCACTTCTTTCCTCTCAAGCGTATTTAACAAATGTCCTACGACATATGGAAACGTTGTTTGCAATAAAATCATCAGTGCACGTCTCTGCAAAGGAAAATCAATTATAACAAGATTAAGATGGCTGTAAGAAAATCATTTTTAAAATAAGTGCTCAAACACTAAGTCAAAAACAAATACCTGCCTGTTTTGAGGGCAAACGCCGCTTCGTATGATCAACTAGCACAGAATGCACATATTCTTCACCTACAGTCTGTAAATCTGTCATATTAAACAAACATATACATTATAAGTAACTAGTTAATACAGAAAGTTAATTTGAAATAAAAATCTTAATTAAAAATTTGACAATTCTGATTGTTTATAAAAAGTGATAAACATTTTTTTACAGGTGACTCAGCAAAGGAATTTGCTTTGGTTTTTCAGTGTCTACTATTATTACATGTCTTCTTTATCCGGTTATCACATTGCAAAACCAGACATATAAGAACCTTGTTTCCAAAAGGTACCAAATCCAAAAAAATTAAAAATTGAGATAACATGCGGCAGCACTTTCCAGAACCTAGTTGCACATGTAGTATGACATATTCAGTGTGCTAAAAGATATCAATCCCAGGTCAAACAGCGAATAAATATTCAGTTATACAGAAAAACATGTGAGATTACCGGATGTTTTTATTGTTTCATGAAAAATTTGCTTTTTTGGAATTGGTACCTTTTGGAAACAAGGTTCTCATACTGATTTCGATAAAGCATAAAAAAAAATAACTATGAAAAAAATCTTTAGGCAACAGAGATATTTAATTTCAATGAGTATTGGAAAATTTTAATAAAATTAATAAATGCAGTGAAAGATTACTCAAAATGAGACAGGAGTCATTGAATTATTCCAGACATAGTTTGGAACATGTAGCAAGTGTCCAACGGTCAAGGAACAGTTACTGTTCGAACAAATAATGCTGGAACCAGAAGAAAAGGAAATTATAAAAGAAGTACACAAAATTAGATATTATCAATGATATACAGGGTGTATCAGACCATCCGTGCCAGGCTCTTTTCTCAGAAGTTCAACGTCCAAGGGCTCATCCATGTATTATGTCATCATTGAAATGAATAAAATGGGAAGGGTCTGAAAAAGATGACAACTGGTGATAATGGGGAGGAAGTTTCCACTAACATCAACACCAACAAAATCCACTTCCATCGCATTAACCTCAGAGTAATAGGGAGTATGTATATGAGCATTCTACCAACACTGGGCATGTTCGAAAACTATAAATATCTGCAACTTTTTCAAAGTCAGGTTCTTATAAAAAATTATGAAATCTCTTTGAAGTCACCAAGTTTCTGTTGACTGAATAACCAAGTTGTAGAGCATACCTGGAACAAGTCTTTGAACACCAACTCAAAATCAAGTTTTTGGTGTTTTTCACACAAAAAGCACACCAAAATGCTGTTTTCCTTGATTGTTCATCTACTTCATGCGCTGTTTTGCCCCTTTATGCTCCAAACTGAAGATTTCATATTTTATCTTTTCAAAACTGACTGAATCTTTTCAAAACTCTGTGTGTCTATCTGTCTCAATCCAATGCCTGCGTGAGTGATGTCCCCTTGTTGGGTTACCTCTCCAACTGTTTTTGAAGAGTGGAAGCAAAGACATGTGAGGGTATCCCAATATTTTCTCCAAATTGTCTGTTGCAATGATCAAAGCTGCTGCAGAAACTGGAAAAGCCAGTAAGATGAAGATTTTCGAAAAGCGTTACTCAATAAATATTTTTCTTGTTTCCATATCACTTCCCGGATCTCCTTTATTGTATGCTGAAGAGCATATGTTGGTTTCACTCTGAGTGTCTATCTGTCTCTGTCCATCTGTATGTCTGACGATTACTCAAGAATGCTTTAACTTTTAAAATTCTGCTTTCGTTATTCGATAGAGACCCTTCCTGAGCTCACCTGATTAGTTTGTCATTGAAATCGGTCTAACAGTCATGTGACTATTGAGACCCCCCCCCCATTCAATTCTTTATTGGCAATATAAGGCATGTAATATGTCATTCGAACAGGAATGGCAAGCACAAGACGAATACGACATTCTTTTCGATTTTCGAAATGTTACGTCTGAAAAAATGACCCTTAAAGAATACTTCAATGACTCCTTATTAAAAGCATTAGCTAAAGCTATATATAAGAATACAAGCTTAATCGGTAAGTTTGTCTGTCCCGCCGGCCATTGTTTGCACTATAATATGAAAATGGATGAACTTAACTGCGATGTATCAACTTTTAATGCACTTTGTGGACCCTTCAAGCATGTGCACTAATGTTAAGAATATCAACTTAGGGCATGTAATATATCAATCGATTCGTACTGACAAGTCATAAGTGTTGCTTTTTGCTTATCATTTAAGCATTGTTGATGTCAGCTTAGAGCATGTGCCAGTTATGAAGTTTTGTCAAGGCATGTGCTCATTTTGTTTTTAAAATTCAGTGCTGTTAGGCCTATTGTTGAGTATGACTAATAGGAAACTTGACACTATAATTATTATGATTTTAGCACCACCTAGTATTGACATTTAAAATATTATATTGCAAAATGGTGGATTCCTCAATAGAAAATGCTGTAAAACAGTCACTAAAAAAGACGTGTGGCGGCATCTATTGCTGCATCCTAGGATGTAATTCGAATAGTTATTTGATACCAAAGATATCTGTTTAATTTGCCAAGTATAAAAAAGAATTCTGAATGGCGAAATAAATGGATTAAAATAATTAGGCAGATAAAGTATAAACTCTTTTTAATACTTACACAAATGCATTAATGGTTTTATACTTATTTCAGGGTGTCCAGCGAGTTATTCAAAAAAAATTCCCGTATATTTCCCGTACTTTCTCAAAAATTTCACGTATATTTTAAATAATTTAAAATAAACTTAATGTGATTATTTATTAAATATTCTTCACACAATTATGTAAATAACAAACTTTATTAAGGGTCTTTATCTATACAAATTAAAACTTTTAGTCATATATTAATTTTGACGAAGTTCTGTCATCGCTTCATCAATTGCTGTAACTTCTCTCGCCGTTTCGTCAATGAGTTTGCGTTTCTTTGCCTGTAACTGTTTTACCTTTGCTTCGTTCTCTCTCTTCCTTTTCACTTGTTTTTGCTTTTCAGCATTCGCCCGTTTTTCTTTTTCGAGTGCTTCCTTGAATATTGCGTGAGCATTCCTAACTGCATGTATCATGGGTTTGTCTACAATTACTTTTCCAATTCCTCCAACAGATTTGGTATGATCGTAGATGATTCTTTGTGCTATTAAAGAACTCTCCTTTTGATTCTCCAACAAACATCCTTTGTTGACTGAAAAACCTCTCTCCACACTGGCATTTCCATGAGATATAATTAACAGCATTTGAACAAACTCCTTCAGCTCTTTTAAGTTAGGTTTATCAGTGAGAACGCTCACCCAAAAATGATCGATTCTTTGTTCTTGAGAATATTGTTTCACTGCATTCTGAAATTCACTACTAGAACATAATTCCTTGTATTCACGTTCAACAGAGTCTGCCTTCCACCCAGGTATTTGGTTGTTATCAACCAGAATTGTGAGCACTGAGGATAGATGGTTGTAACTGCCAATTGATCCTAGTCTTTCTGGATTCAAGCATTCTAGAGCTTTCGTTAATGGGTATATCTTTTAGGTGATCTTTCAAGAATTTTGGTTATAAACTTTAAAAAATACTTTTTGCAACTATCTTGAAATATTAACACATCGCTTTCTTTTGCTCCCTTTTGCTTCAAAGCAACCAACATTAACCTCTCTCACAGTCACTTGGTTTTCTTTTTTGGTGACATCAATTTTACGAAGATCTGTGTTGTTAAGGATGATCTCTTTCTTTATAATTCGGTCCATGTTGTTTTTCAACATCAATGAGAGTTCTTCATAAAGACATGGTGCAAGAGGGGCATCGGACTGAAACTTCTTTAAGAAAGGCTCTAGTTCTGAAGCCATTGTAAAGAAGAAAGTAAGTTTGGCTTCCAGAAATATGTCCTTGACACTTTTCACGACTAAAGCATAGCTATTGCTAGCAGGTTTCTGAAGTTTTTTCCCTGAAGATTCCAGAGACCATAAGCAGCAAAAAAATCTATCTTGATAGAAAAATGACTGAAAGAAGAGAGACGGTAACCTAAAAACTGTGATTATGAAAAAGTCTACTTACAATTATGAAGTCTTCCAATGAAGTTTCCAACGAACTGAAATTGTTACGATCAACACGTTTATATATATCCCAGACATACAAATAAAGCACCAATGGGAGGCCAGCACAAATTTTTTTTTTAATTTCCCGGATTTTTTGAATTTTTCCCGTATAATTCCCGGTACCGAAGAATTCCCGTATAATTCCCGTACTTCCCGGAATTCCCGGATCGCTGGACACCCTGTTATTTACATTTTCGATAGTAAGGATAAAATATGGAATTCAAGTAAATACAGCAAGATATGTGGAAAACATTTTTACTGTGGCCATCCAATAAACCATCCAAATAGTGCTGATTACATGCCATCTTTATTCCACCAATCTAAAAATATTTCCAATCAAGCAAATGAAAATCTTTATTTACAATATAAAAGTACAAATTTTACACACTAGATGGCGCAAAATGTAATGCGACTGCAGCGCCCCTGCCAGGTTTCTTAATGCCTATTAATGTCAGGCCTATTCTTAAATATGGCTAAATAATGTTAGGCATATTGTTGAAATGGCTGATTAATGTTAGGGCTATTGTTATCAGTAGTGATTAATATTAGGCCTATTATACAGGGCATTTCTAAATGGAAGGACAATAAGTACATAGTGTGATTCCATGCATCATTAGAAGCAAAAAGTTCCTTATCGAAAATGTCGAAAACTCAAAATTTAAATTTCGGCGTTACGTCATTTATGAACTTTCAGCACCAACACTTCACATAATGAACTGCGCTATGCCATGAGAAAACAGTGGCAATTGTTGAGATTAAATGACGATTTCTGCCAGCTTTTAGAAAACTTCGCATGATGTTTAGATCCTTAAAATTTGAGTTTTGAACATTTTGCATAAGGAACTTTAAGTTTGTTATCATGCAAAGAATCACGCTAGGTACTTATTGTCCTTCCATTTAGAAATGCCCTGTATATAGTCGAAAGCTATTACTGTTCAGCCTAATGTTAACAATAGGTAATTGGTGTGACGCCAATTGTTAAAAATAGCTAATTGATGTTAGGCCTATTATTATTGACAAATAATTACTGTTATGAATTGTTATCGACTGTTGTCATCTTATGCATGTCGTGTATGGCCTGTGTAGCTCTTAATGTAGAGAATGCGATAAGCTATGACAAATGTGCAATAACTTTATAATAGACAACATACAAATTATTTTGAGTTTGCAATTTTTTACGTACTGACCTGTTTACTGTGTATAACTATTCTGCCTCAAATATTCATGTTAATACTCTAATAACTGTTGTGCAACTACATTGTTGTATGAGTCAAGGAATTTCTATTGTTTTGTGTTTTAACGTGAATGTGAAACAATAAAACAGATGTGAGTGTGGATAGAATCAAAGGAAATTCCATTGTTTATTTAAACCAACTGCAAATAAAAGTGAGATATTCAAAATTAAAATTACATCTGCGTCACAGCTAAAGTTCCAAGATTTTTCCCGACAATGTTGCAATGATGATTTTTCTCTCCTAACGTTTATGGTAACTTTGATTAAGAAGGAATGAATGGCTCTAGCAGTGGAAAGAATATAGGCGTAGTAGTTTAAAACATTTAGACGTGCGAGCATTTCATTTCTCACTTCGCGCATGTTTGGAAAGATTCGTGTGAACGCTGCAATCGAATACGTAAATTTACTTGCAGTTTTCGCCATTGCTATATATAAAATATTACTGTAATATTAAACAACAAATTTTTATATTCTTCTTTTCAGCATATTTCAAAATCGTTTAACGAGTTATATTCTTGTATGTTATACTTATCGTGATACTAGACATGGGTATCTTAAAAAAATAAAATATTCATGGTTGAATTGTTTAACTATGCGTCACTGCTAGTGCTGACTGAATAATTATCTTGACATCCTTTTCTCCTGTCTCGAGCATCCTGAAAGGTTGAAATTTAGAAATTCTTTTGTTTAATTTTATTCAATCTTCTATCATGTATTAGATAGTAGTGACTTCATGTTGTTCTACACGTGAATATTACAATGCACGGTGTCCTGAAAATGTTCCATGAATGGAGTTTTCTTCCCAGTTTTACAAGTTTTATGCTATTGTTTTTTTTTAATGCAAAGAGTGGATTTCTACTAAATTGGTGATGCTCTACAACTTTGTAATTGGAACTTTTTCTCTACCTATCACAGTTCAAATGTTAGTGTTAATAACTTCCAGGCGCTTATACTAGGGAGGCACTGGGAATACTTTTATTGAATCAGGCACAGCCAATTTCCTATATAAAGATCTGACTTGTATGGCTCTAGCATCTTTTGTTCTAAAATTATTCAACTGTTTCAGGAATTTTCTCTACATCTTGCAAATAAGGGTATTTAATGTG
>JAHWFO010106844.1:2020211-2034004 GCA_023313115.1 Rhysida immarginata
CTTACCCATTGCGTTCCAAAGGGCACCACGGTAACAGGTGCATCCTACGAAAATGTTTTGAAGAACAAATTCCTTCCTGCACTGCAACAAAAACGTCCGGGAAGGGCTGCGCGTGTGCTGTTTCACCAAGACGACGCACCCGCACATCGAGCTAATGTTACGCAACAGTTTCTTCGTGATAACAACTTTCAAGTGATTCCTCATGCTCCCTACTCACCTGATCTGGCTCCTAGTGACTTTTGGCTTTTTCCAACAATGAAAGACACTCTCCGTGGCCGCACATTCACCAGCCGTGCTGCTATTGCCTCAGCGATTTTCCAGTGGTCAAAACAGACTCCTAAAGAAGCCTTCGTCGCTGCCATGGAATCATGGCGTCAGCATTGTGAAAAATGTGTACGTCTGCAGGGCGATTACGTCGAGAAGTAACGCCAGTTTCATCGATTTCGGGTGAGTAGTTAATTAGAAAAAAAATCGGAGGCCTTAGAACTTGAATGCACCTCGTATATGAATTAAGGTTGTTATAACGGAACTCTTATTCAAAATAGTTTGAAATAAAAAGGATTTTGCCATATTAGAAAATTTGATGAATAGTTTTCATTAGATTCCCTAAATTAGATGAAATAAAATCTTTTTTAAAAAATTATAGGACTTCTAAAGTTTTTTTTATTCTTGCTATTATGAATAGAAAATTGCATACATACCTTTTTTTTGCAGTCAGAAAAAATGTGATGAAGAAAATCGTAAAAAGCCTTTGATAAGGACCTGTCATTAACAAAACTCAATAGCAAAACATTAACTGAATAGATCCAGAAAAGAGAAGGAGATAACTGAACGCTTGGTGCGTTGCTGTCGTTATTATTGTTGTAGGATGTCAATCTGGCAACAGCTATAACAATGAAACCGACCCGGAGTGAACAGACTTCTCATCATTAGGCTATGGTGTTGCGCAGTGAAGCCGATCAGCTGCGTTCGTTCTAACCCCCCCCCCCCTCCCATTTTACAGCGATGTCGTAATGAAATTTATTTTGCAGTTTGTTAATAGTCTTGTAGGACAAGCAGTTTTAATCATTTTGTTAATAGACTTGATCGATGACAAAATTGTTTTGCATGTCCTGAAAGTATTTCAAGTCGTCTTATAGTTAGAGGGAAACTCCGCCTATGCTGCGTTCTTGCAAAGCTGAAAACTGGATGTTTTTTTGTCTGCTGGTTATTTAAAACACATCGCCCAAGTTGAGAACTCAGCAGCGTTGCAACACAATGAATGGTGAGATCTTTCCGTTTTATTTCCCTGTTTCTGCTTTTGGAACCCACGTGCGTTTGAGAAGGTCAAGTAATTTTAACATGGAACAGAAATCTCTTTTCTCTGCCCATAGTTAACTGGTCTTCATCAAGTGCCTACTACATATTTTAGAGATATCGCAAAGCGCAGTTGTGTAATTGACGTTTATGAACAGCGATAATTTTTGCATGTCAAGGGGTCATTATGCTTGAAGTCCCATCTTCACAGAATTAAAGATTGTGTTTCTGCTGGATCTGGCGACTCTTGAGACATAGTGTTGCTATTGTATTTTGTTTTTAAAGTGCTCTTAAATATTTTCTGATGCTACCTGGCCGTTTGCCCGGAGGTTGTAAGCCGAGCTGTGCATACGAGTCTGTAGATGTAGCAACATATTAAGCATTGGAAACAGTCAATTCGCCATTTAGTAGTCAGCTGGAGCATGTCAGGTGAAGTTGCTCAGTATAGCGAGTAGAGGGTGCGTTGTTGTGTGCGGTGGCGTCAAAACGTCTGTCTTTGTTGTATGAAGAGGTTACTGCTCTCTCCCCTTCCTCCCTGTCTCAGGTGTGTCAATATTAATAGACACTGGGGTTGTGGACTCTGTAAATGAGAGCGTGACGCTTTCCTTCGGCCCCTCTACTCGTCTAGAGATTCAGGAGCATTGGTGTAGTGGTTGTAGTTGACGGCCTCCATAATTGGCAAATTGCTGAATTGCTTATGTTTCTGGCCAGACCTATCAGCTCATGTGCCAGCGGAAGCGAAACAGTATCAGACTAAAAGCTAGAGGGACATTTAGTCTCGCTAGTGTATATGTATGGGTTTTTTTTTTTTTAGTGGTTGATGCCATATTATAGTTGTTCTGTTCTTCTTTTGGGGTCCCAAGTTTTTCTTTTATATGCATTGCTATGTATAGTTTAGATCGCAAGTAAATAAGATGTTTGTTCTCTTGGATATATACGTCTGCTCCTTGATCCAATAACACCACCCCTCACAAGTCTAAACAACGCACTCCTGCCATGCTTGGGTGTGCATTGTTGTTGTGGGTACCTTCTGGCACGCCCCACCCACGAGCTCAGAGCACATCTGGCACCCGAACAGGGACTTGCTAATCCGGAATTTTTGGATTGGGGTGGACAAGGAGCAGGTGTGAGTGTTTGTAACTGGTGAGAGTGTTTGTGTTGGTCGTGTGACTCATTCAGTTGGGGTTGTGTAGCCTGCGAAGATGCCTGGTGAAGGTGCGGCGGGGGAGAATGTTGATGGGGCATTAGAACCCAAAATGGCCAGGTACACCGGGCCCACATTTTCCGAGGATGGTGCTGGAATTAGCGTGACTGGCTTCCTAAAGGCGGTTGATAGTATTGGGGCACTTCGCCACTGGACAGATTAGATTAAGCTGACAGTGGCCAAATCTAATTAAAAGGGAATGCAGCCCGCAAAGCTGCAGAATTGGAGCTGTTCAACGTCGACAGCTTTGCCCTGTTCCAATCTCGTCTTGGCCAGATATTTGGCCATGTCAAGATATATTGGGACTATGGGAAGGAGCTGTACGACGTCGTGCAGCGCCGAAGGGAGTCTGTCCTCGAGTTTTCTGTTAGGTTGCAGCTCGCCATGGATCGTTTTATACAAGCGAATCCGCCATGGAGGCTACTCGTGACCAATTGCTACTACAGTGGTTTTGCCATGGGACTCTCATCCCACACAAGAAGCTTCTCAAGGCACCGGCTCCCAAAACCTTTGAGAAAGCGATAAAATGCGCCATGGAGTCGGATTTGCTTGAGGGGGGGATGATGAGCTAGGTGCAGTCCCACGACCTAGGAGACATGGAAAGGAACCTGTCAGCGAGTTGGTGGTCAAGGAGTGTACCTGCAAGCAGGAGATTCGTGAGATTAGGGGCATGCTTGAGAAAATCCTGAAGGATGGAGTTGGCTCTGCATACGCCCCTAAAAGAGAGATTACCTGCTTCAAGTGCAGTACCCCGGGGCATTATGCCCGTGACTGCCGCCAGACACAGCAGGAGTGTGATCCAAGCCGTCCCGCAGGAGTGTGATCCAATTATCCTCAAGAGAGGAAAAGATAATCTCTATCGAGTCGATGTAGTGATCTAGGGCCAACTAGTTAATATGCTAGTTGACACTGGGTCTCAGATTTCCTTCATTGATGAGGAGCTGTGTTGGCAGTTGCCTCAGGCCCCCATCCAGGACATCGATACAATGGTCCGGGGAGTGAATGGTGGATGTATCCACATTAAACATAAAGCCACCTTGGACATAAAATTTCGGGGCAGATCTCTGCCCTGCTGTGGCTTTTTGCTTCACTCTTTCAAAAACCGGCCATACGACCGAATCTTGGGTACCGACGCCTTAGATGGGGTGTCATTCATGTGCTCCGCAGTGACCGTAGTTGGTGAAACCGAGACGGTTCTGGCCAGTGGGGGTGAGGCTAAGAATAAGCCACCCCGGGCGATGTCACATAAGTATGCGGAGGGAGTGGAAAGTAATGGAAGTGCTGTCACTGCTGAGGTGCGAGGGGCAGTCTACCCTGTCGCCCGCATGATGGTCTATTGTACCGACAATTCGTCGGGTGGGGCCTTTGGTCCATTTAAGATGTTGCGGGCCTTGCCTGGAAATAAAGTTGAGGTTAAGGGATTAAAGTTCTGTGACACCCAGGTTGTGCTTAAAAGCCGTGTGCAGCTGATAGGCAGTATACAAAGAGGCGAATTGTCGCAAGATGTTCCCGAAATGGAAATGAGGGATGTAGCCGTGGGTGCTGATGAAGAGATGGTCCATAACGTTATGGTAGACGTAGCCAGCGAGTGTGTTGGGACGAAGGACAGTGGCTCTGTGGTTGTTGTCGGTAATGAAAAGGTAAATGCAGGACATATAACCCCGACTACCCCAATCATGCATGACGCAAATATAAATCACCCAAAGCAGGGCGAATTGCACATCATGAAACCTAATAACTAAGCAAACTCGAGAGGGCGTGGTGCCCAAGCTGGCCCAGCGGAATGCTGTGGGTGCAGCTCCACGTGTGGAACAAATCTCTGTTTCAGGGCTTACGTTAACGCTAAATTTAGCGTAAATTACGCTAATACTTATTAGTTGGACGCCATTTTGAAATTATTTAGCGTCCAGGAAGATGCTAAAATTCATTTGGGCGGATTTCTTTACTAGTCAGAGCTAAATTGTAAAAGTCCCTATGATTGGTGCGTTTTTTAAAAGCTGATTGGCTAAGACATAACATGGGATCTTCGACGTCATATTCGTTTGTCTTATCGTCATGAAGCAGTCATGGTTTTGTTAATTAAGCAGTGAAAACACGCCAAACTGCCTACTGCTACTTACAGCAAGGCGTGTAATAAGAGGCCTAGAGTTTTGACAGATTTTTTTCATAAGAAAAATAATCAAGGAGAAAATCCATCATAATCATCTTTGATTGACAGTAATAATAATTCAACTGCCAGTGAAATAATAGAAAGAACTGTTATAAATGAACGCGATTCCGACTCCACGGAGGATTCTCAAGAGGGAACGAGTACGGGTTAAAATCCTAGTAAGAAGCAACGACGATTTCAGACTGACTGGTTAAAAAAATATTCATGGTTGAAATTTGACAAAGTGTACAGTCTGTACAACTTCTTTTATTATAATTAGCCAAAAAAATCACTTTGCCACGTGCAAAGGTTCTGTTAATTTCCAACATTAAACGGTGACAAGAGATGCGAAAACCGCCGATCATATTGAATCGCTCCGATTACTTTCAAGTTTGTTATATGCAAGAAATACTGCTTTTTTCAATTCAAAATATGATTAAAAATCCAATTAGAAATAAAATGTGTGAGGAGACATTAGATAGATTAAGTTTTATAAAAATTAATTTAATTTAACCCCAATCAAATGATGAAATGTTTACAAAAGTTGTTAAAGTATTTAATGAGGAGAAAAAAAGACCAAAATGATCTTATGTACAAATTCACTTATAAATAAATTTGCATAAATTTTTATGTGTAAACAACAAATTTACAAAGTATAGCAATAAAATCATTTTGTGATCATACTCTTCGTTTTGTTAAATTTTTTTTTCAAAGGGGACGCTAAATAAGTACGAGGGGACTCAATAATTTAAAAGCATAGGGTCCCGGGGACTCAATAATTTTTTTTCCTAAAACAAACCCTGCTGGCGACATGTTGGGTTTTGTGTGTTGCCTGAATGACCAAGTGGGTGTTGGTGTGTGTCTTGTTGGTATAATATGTTGTATGCATGCGGCCTTGAGTGATAAAAGATTGGTTGGTTGGTTTGGTTTGTTTGGTATTAACGTCCTTTTTAACTGCTATGGTCATTTCAGGACGACGTTATAGGGGCCGCAAATTTTGCCTCGCAAGGGTTCTTTAATATGCAGCCGGCAAACGACTACACGGGACCACCAGCTTTACTTCCCTTGCGAAGGAAGAGCTTGATCTCAGGATTTTTCCCTTGAAAAAATCCTCGTCGTCCTCGGCCGAAGTCGAACCCGCTTACTCGGGCATCAGAAGCGATCACGCAACCACTGAGCCACCGAGGCCTATTTTGAGTGATAAAAGAACTCGGTTCTTTTATTCTTAAGGGGTAGCGTATGTGACTGGTGTCAGTGTGCGTATTTGGCTGTGTGGTGAATTTTTGTAGCTTATTCGTTATTTTGGTTTTTTTTTGGTTGTTTGTTATTTATGTTAATTTTGGCTTGAATGGTGTGGTCGTGGTTTCGGTTGTGTGTAGTGGTTTGTGCGTGGTTGGCGGTGTTTGTGTGAGTCTATTTAAATATGGTTTGTGCCATGGAAATTTTGGCGGTTTTTTTTTATGGTAAATTTAATGTTTAATGATAATTGTAAGCTTGGAAAGCTGCAACAATCACGAGCAATGATCTTACTCAAGCTTTGTTGTTGCAGCTTTACTCAAAATTCAACCGTCAACAAAGGATATTGATGAGGGCTTTGTTGAGAGAGCGATGCGTCTTGGCAATGAAGTGTTGCGCAGTGAAGCCGATCAGCTGCGTTCGTTCTAACCCCCCCCCCCCCCCCCCGCGTTTTATACGTTTTATAGCGATGTCGTAATGAAATTTATTTTGCAGTTTCTTAATAGTCTTGTAGGACAAGCAGTTTTAATCAGTTTGTTAATAGACTTGATCGATGACAAAATGGTTTTGCATGTCCTGAACAATTTGAAGTCGTCTTATAGTTAGAGGGAAATTCCGCCTGTGCTGCGTTCTTGGAACGCTGAAAACTGGATGTTCTTTTGTCTGCTGGTTATTTAAAACAGATCGCCTAAGTTGAGAACTCAGCAGCGTTGCAACACAAGGAATGGTAAGATCTTTCCGTTTTATTTCCCTGTTTCTGCATTTGGAACCTGCGTGCTTTTGAAAAGGTCAAGTAATTTTAATATGGAACAGAAATCTCTTTTCTCTGCCCATAGTTAACTGGTCTTCATCAAGTGCCTACTACACATTTTAGAGTTATCGCAAAGCGCAGTTGTGTAATTGACGTTTATGAACAGCGATAATTTTTGCAGGTCAAGGGGTCATTATACTTGAGTTCCATCTTCACAGAATTAAAGAATGTGTTTCTGCTGGATCTGGCGACTCTTGAGACATAGTGTTGTTATTGTATTTTGGTTTTAAAGTGCTCTTAAATATTTTCTGATGCTACCTGGCCGTTTGTCTGGAAGTTGTAAGCCGAGCTGTGCGTATGAGTCTGTAGATGTAGCATTGGAAACGGTCAATTCGCCATTTAGTTGTCAGCTCACGCATGTCAAGTGAAGTTGCTCAGTATAGCGAGTAGAGGGTGCGTTGTTTGTGTGCGGTGGCGTTGAAGCGTCTGTCGTTATTGTGTCCAGGGGTTACTGCTCTCTTCCCTTCCTCCCTGTCTCAGGTGTGTCAATAGACACAGGGGTTGTGGGCTCTGTAAAGGAGAGCTTGACGCTTTCCTTTGGCCTCTCTACTCGTCTAGAGATTCAGGAGGATTGGTCTAGTGGTGGTAGTTGCCGGCCTCCATAGTTGGGCGATTATTGCTGAATTGCTTATGTTGCTGGCCAGACCTATCAGCTCATGTGCCAGCGGAAGCGAAACGTAGTATCAGATTAAAAGCAAGAGGGTCATTTAGCGTAGCTAGTGTCCGTGTACTAACCTGTCAATGGATTGTGGTTTTTTTTTGATTGATGCCGTATTATAGTTGTTCTGTTTGTTTGTTTTTTTTTGGGGGGGGGGCAAGTTTTTTCTTTTATATGCATTGCTATGTATAGATTAGATCGCAAGTAAATAAAATGTTTGTTCTCTTGGATATATACGTCTGCTCCTTGATCCAATAACACCATCCCTCGCATAAACAACCCGCCCCTTCAGCGTGTGGGTGTGCATTGTTATTGTGCACAATGTCATGTTCAGTTTTGTTACAATACTTAAAAATTTATAAAATAATATTGTAAGTAAATTCTTTTATTTTTTATTTTTTTTTACATGTATTACAACGAAGGAACATACTCTTCATGTTCTTAAAAACCAAATTCACAGTTTAGACGTACAACCCATTGACTGCATATTTAGAGGAAACACAGCACAATGAAGTTATTACATTTTTCCTGTAATCGATTCAATTGATTTTTTGTCAAACTTTTACTACTGTGTATGTTGGTTTGTTAACTTCCACTTCAGCCACAAAAAAGGATTTAATATTAATGCAGTTTACCATAGCTAATATATTTGAAAATTGAACTCATTCAAAAACTTTTGCATAAACACATGATGAACTATCAAGCACACCTTCAATTAAAATGTAATATTCTAATATCAACATACTGTGATGCTCTTCTCAATTGAGTTATTTGCCAACAATTAAATACTCCAAAATGAGTGGGCAAAAACAATTAACAATTGAGCAGAAAAAAGTTATAATTGCACTGCATGAAACTAATATTAAACAAATTTCAGCGGATATTGCTGACCAGCTGAAAATAAACCAGTCAACTGTTAGCAGAGTTATTTCTGAGAAGAAAATAACAGGAAAAATTAATGGAAGAAAAAGTAGGGGAGGAAGACCCAGGAGCACAAGCACCAGAGAGGATAGGCTTCTGAAACGAACAGATTTAAAACAACACGGGATTTTCAAGAGCTATGGAAAACTCAAGGAACAACTGTCTGTCTACAACAGAGTTAGAGAACTTGGGTTTAAATCAAGAATTCCAAAACAAAAGCCTCTGACAACCAAAGTGCAACATGCGGCAAGAAGGAAGTGGGCAAATGTACATAAGTCCTGGAATGTAATGGACTGGAATCAAGTAATCTTTTCTGATGAGAATATGTTTTGTGTGCCAGTTTGGAGAAAATATTTCATGCATCCTGCATTAAGAAGACAGTCAAACATCCAGCAAGCATTATGGTGTGGGGATGTATAACAGCTGAAGGACCAAAAAAAAAAACTTCAGTTTTTGAAAGGAAGAATAAATTCAGAAGCTCATCAAGACTTCTTGAATATAGACTCCTTTCAATATTTGAACATTTTTTCCCTGACAATAATTTCATCTTCAGCAAGACTTAGTACCTTGTCACACATCAAAATCCACTAAAAAATGGCTTCACAACCTTGAGATAAACCTTTTACCTTGGGTTGGGAATTCGCCTGATCTTAACCTAATTGCATCTGTCTGGGATGAGATGAGACAAACAATTCAGCATGTGGATCCTCTACCAAGAAACGTATCATTCAGAATGTTTGGGATAAATATCCTCTTGCAAGATGCAAAGAATTAATTGAATCAATGCCAAAAAGATATCAGGCAGTCATTCATTCTAAAGGTTATTCCAATAAATATTAATATGATTGTATATTATTTTGTTTTTGTTTGTTTATGCAAAAGTTATTGAATAAATGCTTCAATATGCAAAAGTTTTTGAATGAGTTTCATTTTCAAATATATTAGCTACGGTAAACTATATTAATATTTAATCCTTTTTTGTAGCTGAAGTGGAAGTTAACAAACCAACATACATTGTAGTAAAAGCTTGACAAAAAATCAACTGAATCAATTACAGGAAAAAATGTAATAACTTCATTGTGCCGTGTTTCCTGTAAATATGATTTGGATTGTACTTTCTACATAAATTATATTTACTGATGCATTTGAAGAAACTGTGGAATAATGAATTACCCTTGACTAAAGTTTGGAATATTCCAAAATTTTGATTATTGCAGACACATTGAATTAAAAAAACAAACTCTTTTTCCTATATCCTACTGGCTTTAGGTATAAAACGTATTTGTTACACAGTGTTGGCATCATTCTTGATTGACAGTCATGGGTAAAGTAAAGGATGAATAAATAGTGCAAAATAGTAAAGAAAATTCCACGGCCTGGACTCGAAACAGGGACCTTCGGGTTACCGTCCCGATGCTCTAAGCACCCGAAGGTTCCTGGTTCGAGTCCAGGTCGTGGAATTTTCTTTACTATTTCTCACTATTTATTCATCAATATCGTAGGATTTGGCGTGAAAAATCCTCCAAAGACCATTTTCCAATTATTATTAAAGTAAAGGAACTGAGTTCTGATGAGTTGATTGTTCGTTTGCATCATGAAAGAAAAATGCAGAACGAAATAGCCAAAACAGTAAACTCCACTCAAGGGACTGTTTCGAAAATTCTTGCAAAGTTTGAAGCTACTGGTTGTACAAATAACCGCAAACTGACTGGGAGATCTCATTCAACAATGGAAAGAGAAGATCGAAATATGTCCAAGATAGTGAAGAAAAACAACTACTTTTCCTCTCCAAGGGAAATTAATGCATCATGCAACCTGCAGCTAATGTTTCTGACAAGATGGCTCAAAGAAGCTTGGTAGAGAAAGGCTACAGGTCATGCAAAGCAATAACCAAACCCTATACAACTTGAAAGCAGAGCAGCCGAAATAGGCTAAAACTTATAAACAATGGACGGCAACCGATTGGGAACAGATTATATTCTCAGATGAAAGAAGAATTTGCCGAGGATATGGCGATTATAATGGACAATCAGTGTGGAGACAAGTTCATGAAAAACTCCATGAGGAATGTTTGCGAACAACAACCAAATTTCCTCACACTAATTGTAAGAGGTACTATTACCCGTAAAAGGAGTAGGAGAAATTGTAATGCTCATTAGAACAGTGAATACAGATATATAAAAAGAGATTTTGTACAGATTCCTGATGAAAACAGCCGAAGATTATTTTGGAGACAACAACTTCATCTTTCAAGATGACAATGCTGTTTGCCATTGAGCAAAGAATGTCAGCATAATAGGAACACTATTGTACACAGTTTCACAATTTCTCGGGAGCTTCGCTTTCCATTCTACGAGGGATGATCAAAAGGGAATGTCGCATATTTTTTCTTCTCAAAAATGACGGTAGATATGAGAAAATTGTGATGTATAAAAGTTAGTTTGATTCATTGTTAAAGTTTCCTGCTAGTGTCATGTGTATCCGCCAAGCACTAGCGACGTGACAGTCCAAACAAGGTGGCGGTTCTCATTTCATCGTCCAGTGCTTTTGAGTGTTATGCGTTCTCTTTGCAAAAGGACTGAAACCAGTCGATATCCATAAGGAAATTGTGTCGGTGTATGAAGGTGATATTGTGCAGCTCCGAACAGTACAACGTTGGTGCAAGACTTTTAAAGAAGAACTTGCTGGACGAACATCGCTCTGGCCGGCTGCGGGAAGCACAGGTGCGAGAGAACCAGCGAATTACCATGAGAGAAATTGCTGCAACGTTGGACATTTCATATGGGATGGCATACGACATTGTTCACGAGCAGCTTGGCTTTCGCAAAGTGTCATGCAGATGTGCCACGACAGTTGACGGCCGAACATCAAGGTGCTCGTTTCGATGCTTGTTTGCTGCATCTCACCTGATACCAGGAGGAGGGTCAGGATTTTTTGGATCGAATCATCACAGGCGATGAATCATAGGTCCACCATTTCACACCCGAAACCAAGATGCAATCGGTGGTTTGGAAACACACCACATCTACCACAACGAAAAACTTCAAAAGTGTGCCATCAGCCAGGAAGGTCATGTTGACATGTTTTTGGGATTGTCGTGGTCCAATACTGCTCGAGTTTCTTCCATCGCATACCACTGCCAATTTCGAACGCTACGGAGGCACATTGAGGAATCTTCGAACGGCCATACGCAGGAAAAGAACTGACTTGGCAATGGAGGACTTCGTGCTGCACCACGACAATGCACATCCCCACACAGCAAAACCGGTCACTGACCTTTTGCAGCGATGGAACTGGGAAACACTGCTTCATCCTGCAGCCCGGACCTCGCTCCCAGTGACTACCACATCTTCGGACCGTTGAAGAAGTCACTGGCCGTTCATCATTTCCGTGATGATGATGAGGTGAAATCGGCAGTTCGCAACCGGTTCCACACGCAACTGGATGACTTTTATCGACAGGACGTGGAAAAACTTGTCCACCACTGGAATCGTTGCCTCAATCGGCTTGGGAATTATGTGGAAAAATAAGAGTTGAATTGTTCTATGAAATGTACATGTGTTTATTTTTTTCCCAGTCATGATTTTAGAGAAAAAAATACGCGACATTACTTTTTGATTACCCCTCATACTTCTTCCATGATTTACAATGTTCAATGATTGAGAATGTCTGGGCTATTTTGAAGAAAACACTTCGTATTTGTTGGTGAAGAATTCAACCAGCAACATGCAAATGCCTAAATTCATTGTTGCCTGCTTGAATCCAGGCAGTTATGAAAGCCCGTGGTGGTCCTACTCATTACTGTAAAATGTTCCAAACTTTTGTCCGACGACTTTCATTATTGTAATTTTTTGTCCAATTCGGCGCAATGGAAACTGTAAATTACACACAAAGTAAGTGCAAACAGTGAATTTGTTTTATTAAGAACATGAAGAGTAAGTTCCCTCTTTGTAATAAAAAAATAAAAGAATTTTCTTGTGCATATAATTTTATAAATTTTTAAGCAGTGTAACAATATTGAACATGACATCACATTACGTATTCCAAATTTTTATCCAGGGGTTGTATGTTGGAGTTGCTGGTGTTTGACAAAGGACTAGTGTGTCAATCAAGCAACGAAAAGAGTGCTCTTGTAGCAATAGCTACCACGTAGAGTATATACCACTGTTCCCAGAACTTCGCCTTTCTGGTGTCTCTAATGAGATCAGAAGAGTTCCAGAGATATTTGATAAAAAGAAATAATAAAATACATTATACTAATAGGGGCGTTCAAGTTTGACCTGGGCTTTATTTTTTATAAAATCAGGAAACTACACACACATACACACACTCCTTTTTTACTTTCTCATTGGAGCCGAACCTCTGCCCTCCCAAGAACTCTTTCAATGGGCCAAAAAAGCTGATAGTCGCATGGGGAGAGATCCGGGTTGTATGGAGTATGTGGTAAGATGTCCCATTTGAGTTCTGTCAAAATGTCCCTAGTCAATTTGGCTGTGTGTGGGCAGGCATTGTCTTGCAGAAAGCAAACACCACTGGTAAAGAGTCCTGGTCGCTTTTTCCTTATGCCGGCTTCAGGGAAGTCCTCAAAATGTCACAGTAGTAGGGCGCATTTATGATTCGATGTTTTTCCAGAAAATGGGCCTTTTTCAAACGAGAAAGCGCCAGATTATGGCCGCGCTCATGCTTGATCGAAAACGAGGCTGACTGGTGAAGCGCAGCTTGCTGCGAAGGAATGAATGCTTATTCAGTCACACCTTTTTTTAATGCACTACCGCAGGTATAATTGAAGGATGTAAAAGAAATTGTTAGATCCAAGTCTTAAGGAACCGAGAGAAATCTGGAAACTGTTGATCAAATCAAACCGTTCATTGTTTTCAGGATGCAAATTACAATTTTCAGGACATATATAAAAATTTTCAGTTCCTTCTTCAATGATGATCATTACTTCAAATTCATTTGACAAATGAGGTTTATTTTGTCGTCGTTGTTGTTGTGTTGTTGAATAACCCGCAATGGACTACGTTCTTTTCAACTCGTTATTATTTCTTTCCTGAGTCCAAAATGCGCCGTTTTAATTCTTCATTTTTTCCCGAAAGCCTTTTGATTGTACCAACCTGGTTTCATGTGGTGTACGTTTTTATATGTCTGCTTGTGAAATTTGTAATTCTTCTGTGTCCTTTTGTGTTTCATTTATCCAAGTATTGGCTGGTTTCAATTTTGACATATATTTGGAAATTTTTCCTGTGAGCCTATTGGGGTTTATTCTTTCAAGATTTTCATAAAAAACTATTCTCCTTTTCCTAACGGTACAGTATCAGTAATTTTTTCAGTATGTGTGTATATTTCATTGTTGCGACGTACTTTAAAAATAAAAAAATAACATCCCAATATAATTTTAATTGATTTCAATTATACAAATAATAAAATTTATTATACAAAAGGTATATGTTAAATTCATGAATTATATTCAATACTAGAAGAGGTACCCGGCGTTGCCCGGGATAATTACACTTGCACA
>JAHWFO010106844.1:2034404-2062039 GCA_023313115.1 Rhysida immarginata
TGTGCAAGTGTAATTATCCCGGGCAACGCCGGGTACCTCTTCTAGTAAATAAATAAAAGTAATGATAGTATAGTGATTTTTGAAGTGATTTTCTTTAGTCATTTGTTGTGGTCTATTTCGCAACACAAATTTATTTGGAATAGCCTCCTTCTTAACTAATCTTAATCCATCAAGTGAATCCGTGAAATATCCCGAGTTAAAATCCAGTGATTAAACAGTTACGTCTTTATTAATCTATAAATTAGCATATGCAGTGCTTTCCCGTGTGTGAATTTCACCCGTCAGCCTCGTTTTCAGTCTGCCAAGGACGCCGCCATTTCTCAAGTCTCGTAACCGTGAAAAAGGCCCATTGACATGAACGATACCCTTAATGTCCCAGAATAAAGTCGCTACCCCTTTCGTTGCCGACGGTGTCATCTTGAATTCCTTGGGTCGTGGCGAGTCAGCGTGTCGCCACTCCATGCTCGCACGCTTGCTTTCAGGAGGATGGTGATGAATCCATGTCTCCTCGTTGGTCACAACACACTTTAGGAAACTGTCATCTTCCCTGTCATATCGCTGTAGCAGCGTGGAACAGATTTTCACCCGGATGGTTTTGTGATCCTTGGAGAGTTGCGTAGGGACCCATATGGCACAGATTTTGTTAAATTTTAGCTTATCGTGGATGGTAGTCTCCACACTGCCAGTGCTGATGTTTAGTATTGAAGCCAATTCTTGGACATGAATCCACCTGTTGTCCCTTATCAGCTCATTTGTTCGTGCAATGATGCCATCATTGACAGCACTTGCTGGCCTTGCTTTATGAGGTTCATTGCCGGTGGATTCTCACCTTCCTTCAAACTTTTGGCACCAAGCAAAGACGGATGAACGAAATAAACATGACTCGGTGAACTGTCTTTGAAGTATCTGATGAATTTCAGATGCTTTCACACCTTCGTTGTGGAGAAATTGATGATTATTTATTGTTCCACTTTGGTCGACACATCGCTGTCTGCCATTTTGTTTAAATGGTTGTCATGGCACCAGATGAGTGGTGCTGTATTTCCATGGCAGGCGGTAGTTGCATCCCTACAATCAAAGTTTAGATTTTTACAATAATTAAATTTACAAAAAATAAAGTCCACGTCAATTTTGAACGCCCCTTGTAATGTAGTCAGATACATCAAAATCAGTTACTGGGAGTCAAATACATCAGCATCAGTTACTGGGAGGATCAGATATATCAGAATTTACAGTTGGATTGGGTGGCACATTCGGATCTTCCCCAAACAAGAAAACTAAGATACCAGCGAGGACTGTGGCCAGAAGAAAAGCACCTGAAAGACTGAAGGCTTGCCAAATTGCAAAAACGGTGAATGTGGAATCACGTGAAAAATTATAGCAGAGACTCATCAGCTATAAAGTCTTTTGCATATTGATGTGAAAGATGTCGGTGCAGATGTAACTAAACATTTGGGATTGATCTATCTTGAAGATTGGTGCAAGAAAGTGTGTTTTCTGTTGTTGACAATGATGATGTTAAACTAGCTCAATCATGTATTGTAGAAAAGTTTATGGAAGGGTTCAGCTACATTCTTGTTATTACAAAATTTGTTTCTTGGAGTAAAATACGTGCAAATGTTCGTGTCATAATTATAAAAAGTTACAAAGAGTGGGAAAAAGAGACTGTCATTGTTAAAGAAAAAGAAGCCACTTTATCTTATATGGAAGCAGTAAGTGAAATGATTGTGAAGTCAATAGATTTTGATGTAACAATGTCAGTGAAATATCAAATGGCTGAGAAGAAGTATGCCACTGTCAGGTTATCTTTCACAACAATAATACCATCTCTATATAAAATTCTCTGTATGTATGCCTGTTCACTATGCATTCCAAAATGGCTGGACCAATCTTGATGAAACTTTGCATGGTAATTGAGGTTGACCCAGGAAGGTTTTAAGCAGGTCAAATTGATCAGAGGTCAAAGTTATGGTGGAAATATAACGCTAAACTAATGAAGCTCTTAAGAGATGGTGCCAAGGAAACGCCAAGCAACAATGTACCCTACATTGTTCCCATCAAATGAATATATATAGTGATTGCTAAAATCCAAGATGGAAACAGTGAAAGTTGCATTGTTGCTTCGACTAAGAGCCAGTAATTTTCGATGCTGGGGCCTGTCTTTTACGTTAGCTACGATGCTTGCCTTAATGATTCACATTTTAAGAGGGATAGTTATAAAAAGTAATATTATTATTTCTTTTTTTATTATTTGCTGCCAGAAATTATTTTCAAACAAGAGTCTTCATTAATAGTGAGAAATGAAAAACCATGTTTTATGATGATAACTTCAGCAAATGAACAAGTTAATATTTATATCATCTGTGTGTACTTATAAATTGATGCTAAAAACAATTTTGACTGTGTTGCAATTTGTTTGACAATATTTTACTTTTTTAATGGAATAAGCTTTACATGAATGGATGAATGAAGCTATGTTGGATCTTTCTTTTTCTTTATTATTATTATTTTTTTTAAACTTTCAAACCCTGGTGCTAATTAAGAGTAAATAATAGAAGTAACAAATTTCATCTTAAACTTGAACAAAAAAAAACCAACCTTTAATTAATATATTTTAAATTACTTTAAAAAAAAAAAAAAAAAAAAAAAAAAAAAAAGGCCTGCTGGATAGTGTTATCAAATCTGGGCTGACAATCCAACCTACATTGTCGGCCCAGATTTGATGATGCTAGTAAACAGCGATTTTTGTTTGCTACATGTCAGTCTATCTCTGCTCAGCTTTAGAATAAGGATTGACAGTAAATCACAGCAACAGGCAAAGTTTGATGTACTTTATATTTTGATAGTAATTATTTAGCCTCACCATATAGAGTTAAACTTTCCAGCTGTGGCATGCAGAAATTTCCCAAAGAGATATGCTTCTAACAACCTATTTTTGGCAGCTTTCTCCTAGTCAATTGTTTTTGACCATTATTGTAGAATCACTTCCTCTACAGTTTGTAAATTTTTCCTTCCATTTTTCTTTGGCTTTTTAGCTCTGGCTATCATTGTAAAACTCTTTGAAAATTTCACTGATTGGTTAATTTATTTTTGCTGTAATTACAGACATGCCAACTAACCCGGATTCACCGTGTATCACACGGATTTTGACAATCTTACCCGGTCACCCGACGGATCGTAAAAATCTCCCGGCGAATAGTACTCTTGTAAAAGAACCCCTAAAATTTTCCCTTCTTTCCCCATGATGCACCAACAACTTCGTCAGCCATTTTTTTGCAACACTATCTAGTATTCTTGCAGTTAAATTTGCTTATCCAGAAAGTAAAGTACCATGCTACAAGTGGGAACCTTCAAAATAAGTAATAGAAAAGGCCAAAAAAAAATAAAAACAACTACAAGACAGTACAATCAGCTTCACAAGAAGATAAATCAGGGAAACTTCAAATTTATATAAATAAAAATATTTTATATTTATCTTTTATCTTGAAATAAAAGTATTTTATAATTTAAGCAGTGTTGGTCTCTCATTATTTTACGTACGGTGTAGCTTACTCCATTAATTATTTTGACTAGTGTATAATATGTAATTATACTTGTGGCACCCTAATGTTATGTCCAAAAGTGAAATTTAAGTGCACAATTTTTGTAACAATTAAATGTGTTTTAGATACGTATATTTTACCCTACTAAACTTACTTTCACCTGGTTTTACTCCAGAAATAGTTGGCAGGTATGTAATTATAAATTCTGTTTTCTGCTTTTGTTATTCACTCACTGATGAAGGAGACCTAGCCCCAAAATGTACATCTGGGTTATTAAACAATGTTTGTGTGGATTAGTGGTTTCCTTATTTAATCTCCTGGTTAATTTAGTTGAGCAAAAAATACCAACTGAAAGTGAAATACTTACTGAATTACACTATTATATTTATTATTGAGAACAAGAACTGACACAAGAATTAGAAATAATACCGTATATACCCGCGTATAGGCCGACGCTCTGTTTTTGAGCCCAAAAAGTGGAAAAACGCCTTGACCCGCGCATAGGCCGAGGGAAAAAAGGGAAAGAAATGCAACGCATGAGGAAAAAATTTTTATTACAAAATCATTAAATAACTCAGGTTCTGTAAAGCCTAGATTAATGAAACTTGGAGGAATAACAGGGTACATAAGACTGTGTATACCGTTAAAATTTGATCGAATTCCAACGAGAAGTTTCCGAGTTACGCAGTGAAAATTGTAACAAGTGCTGGTTAGTACTCAAAAGCAAACGCGTTATGATGTTGAATGGTTAACTTGAAAACTGTTTGTTGGAATTCAATCAAATTTTAACGGTATATAATCTTTACAATGCGTAGCAGATACAAAAAAATTATTTCAAGTATTTTATGTTATAAACCATTTTTCGATCATGGTTTCAATTTTGTTTCGATCATCTTTCAGTAGGCTTAAAGTATCGATGTTCAAACTGTTTCGAAATCGAATTTTTTTAGTTTTCTTGAATCTTCGATATTCCATTTTGAATACTGTTTAGATTAATGTATTTAATTAGCAGTTTTCCTAGCTAACGCAGTCTAGTGACTGATTGGTGATTTGATTTAACCAACCATTTACCATCGAAGTACAATCGAAATTTCCATCGATGGTTTGTAAACCACCATCGCTGGCAATCGATGTTTTGTAAAAATCGTTCGATGGTTGAAAACCATCGAAATTTCCATTGAACGACGAACAAAACCATCGATGGATCGCACACCACTAACTTACTGTATGTATTGGAATGACAGAACACGTAAAAATGCACTGGTTTCGTTTGAAGCCCCTCCCCCTCTCATACTTTCTCCAATATGGCCGCCACAGCGTTTTAGAGATTCTCATAATACTTTTATCTTATCAGAAATTTATTTATGCAGTGAAAGGGTTAATAAATGAAATCTAAACGGATTAATAAATAAAATTATTGTTTAGTTTTTTGTAAACTCCACTTATAAGAGTTTTCATCAACTCTGACCCGCGCATAGGCCGAATGTGGTTTTTAGGGGTCATTTTTTGGAAGAAAAAATTCGGCCTATACGCGGGTATATACGGTAATTGTAAATTAAAAAAATTTACGAAGATATTAAAAAGAAAAATGAAAAAATTAAGGTAAAATATTTTTAAATGTTCATTTTTTAATATAAAATCATTTTCTAAATTTTGGAAATAAAGAATTTCTTCCTGATATTGATATATATGGTTTGTATATTTTTATATCTTGAATACACCGAGTTCCAAGTTTGAGCTGAACAGCTGCAAAGGCCCATAATTTTCTTTCTGTCACGCCGAGGCTCATTGTACCTGCAACGTTAATTCCAGAAAATATCAACTATGCTTGCCTGCCCAATCTGACAAATCATCTTCCTAGCACTGGATTGGAAAAAAAGGTACTATCACGTGGCCAGTTTGATTATCGGACCTCACTCTTGGATTTTTTCTATGGGATCACATCAAAATGGTGCATGAAACTCCAGTAGAATCTGATGAATCTTAGTTGCCAGGGTCCAAGCTGCTGTCTATTTATACAACAAGAGTTGCTGTAAAGATATTTGAAAGAGTGCAGCAAATTGAGACTGCTGGTTGCCACTTTCAACTGAGCCATAAGTAGTTGCTATATTGCTGCTGTGAGGGGCAAGTTAAGAATGATTAAAAAATTGTTTGCTCTGAAATTGAAAGCTGCTTATAAAACTGTTCCTCACAAGTATTGTTCATTCAAGATCTCGTGATGCCTGTATTTCCGACCATTGGTTCTCCATCTCAAATTACTCAGTTTAGTCCTTTACAATCTGTAGAATTTTGACCCTAAAGGTGAGAGATTACAACTGTATACATGAAGACAGCAATGTTTAAAATCAATTAGGCAAAAACTGTGGATTGGAATGACCTCAAAGTGGATTACTCAATACTAATAATTTTAGGGCCTGTGATCTCTGTAATGAACTTTGTGGAATCCTTTCTACTTAAAGAAGCTTATTTATGTCTACAGAGTAAGGTATCGACAATGCTATCTGCCATTTTTTATTGCAGATTTGGATTCTCCACGGAAAAAAAAATACATTAATTTGACCTACAATTGATATCAATTTTTTTTCACAGATGGCACTGTAATCGATGAAAATCAAAGATGGGTACATAAATGTTATTAAGAACAGGAATATCTCGAGAAATGTCATGTTGGATCAAAAAAAAAAAAGAGGGGGGGGGGGGGGGGGCATTAGTCATGGCAACTATTTTTTTCTCAGAGCTATGGGATGGTATCACAAAAATTCAGGAAGCCTGGATCCGTAGTATGTTTCCACAACACAAGATAGTGCTGCGATTTCCTGTTGTAGCACAGAGAGCAATGTTAAATCAGTTCTTAGTCAACTGCCGTGCAGGTAACAAAAACAGTGTAGGGGGGCTACTGCAGCTCTGGAGATGGGAAGAATTGGAGCACCCACCATATCCTCCAGACCTTTCTCCATGTAATTTTGACCTCGTACGGAAGATAAAGGAACCATTACATGGTAGACAGTTTGGAACACAAATGGACAATGCAAATGCTGTGCAACAGGAGATGAGCAGATTCAAATGCTGTGACACAGGAACACATGGTGAAGGAATTATGAACCAGATGGCATTTGGCGTCTCCCACATCATTTGGCAGCATGTTGTGAACTTTGCAGGGAACTACTCAGAGGCCCTTTAGAACGGGTATGTTTTTTCTTATGTGGTTGACCGCTGTAGATAGGTACCTGGTACCCCAAATACATATCCAGTATTTCCTCTTTCCTCCTTGTGAATTAAAAGTTTTCACTTTTTGGTCGTTCCATTCTACAAAATTGTTAAACTAATTCTTTTTCGATTTGAAACCACAAAACTTCAAATTCATCCGAACCTAGCCAGTCCATTGAAAAATCACCTAGTCTCTGAAAGTTGTAGTCAGCCAGTGGTTTGGAACTTCAGGATTGTTAAAATAAATAAATAAATAAAATAAAAAAAAATGTTTTTTGTTTTAAACAACTCAATGTAAAGAATCAATAAGTGCCAGTTTAATCTTATAATAAAAAATTATTTGTAAAGATTTTGTTTTCTTTGTTTTAGACTCGTATACTGGCATTTATATTTTTTATAATTATATTTTTAAGTTTTCAAACAAGTAGAGCTTCAAGTATAAATCATGTTTTAAATGTTAAAAATAAAACCTGTTGTTTTAAACATGTTTTAAACATTTTGGTTAACTTGCAACCTTGACTATGTTTTCAAATCATGGGGGATGTGGCAAACAAAATTCATAAATCAAAACTCCAGAAAAAGAATGTTCATGGTTTTAATGAAAAAATATCACATATTACAAAAAATAATTACTCTTTACAGCATCATGTACTAATTGAACAACAAAACCTAATTTATAACAGGTTTATATTAATTAATGTGTACATAATGCATTATGTATCTATGCTATTCAGTACCAATTCACTTTAACCTAATTAGAAAACATTAACTGGAAGTAAGTATTTATATAAAACCTTTAAACTGCAAGTTTTTATTAAAATTAAAAGTCCAAATTTAAGATTTCTCCCTGTGAAGCAACATAATACATTTCAGAAATTGTTAACAATTTTCCGTGATTTAATGAATGGCAAATGAAGAATGGCAGTATATTCAATTGAGGAACTCGTAACTATAATGGCATAAGTGACAAACGTACATTTTGAGAAAACAATTATAGAATTAAAGTATGAAATTCTACTTTGATATAATAATATTGTGATCTAGTGATGGATTTATAATATATCACTTGAGACAGTCGAACCTTGATATCTTGAATTTCACGGGAATAGATAAATTTGAGATATGGAGGGTTACTTTTAAATCAAGATTTTTAGGTTAATAAAGGTACTGTGAGAGTACATAGAACAATAAGAGAAAATAGTACTGTGTATAAACAGTTATGCCACATACAAGTGGCTCCAATAACATCAGAAACGCAGAAACTGCACGTTTTTAACATTTTGTATGCAAGAGACTTGCTAATAAGATTTCTTCCTGAATTTTTTTTGTAACTACGAGAATAGTCTAATTTTAATGGAAACTACGTCAAATTGTTTTCGTTTTTGTACAAAAAAAAAACTTCTCATAAAGAAGAAATCTTAACTCTTTGATGTATTTAAATGCATAGCATTTCACTGGCACACAAAGCCAAAATTCAACAAAGCGAGGTTTTTCCGAGAAAAGTTTTGAGATAACGAGGAAAAATTACATTGAATTAATAGTGAAAATGCAGAGAAATAAAATTTTTTTGAGATATCTAGGTTCAATGTATATACTTAATCTTTAATATATAAGTATTGTTTTTATCTACCAAAATGCATCACTATATTACAATAATATTATATCAAACTTAAATTCTATAAAATATATTTTTTGTGGAGAGGAGGGAAAAAAAAAAAAAAAAAAATATCATGAACTTTAACCTTTATTTTCTCAAAATATACTTCTTGTCATTTACACCTTCTGGTTCAGAGCTCCTCAGGTACCCTTAATTGATGAATATATATAATGAAAATTACTGATCTTTTAGTCTAATGAAATTGAATAAATACATTTTTACAAAAGTTTAATACAAATTTAAAAAAAAAAACTTTAGTTACACTGTTTAATAATAAAACTAAGTGATTAAGAAATATATGTATTACATACATGTACAAATATTTCCCCCTTCCTTACTGTCATAATAAAAATAATTATATAAAATATTTACAAGTTTTACATGATATGCGAGTGAGAGGCTGCAGTAAAACGAATTAAGAAAAAATAATTAAAAATTTTCCAATTTAGCTTTTAAGCTACAGCTATCAAAATGAAAACAAAATTAAGGACATAAAAATTAAAATCATACTCCATGTGATTCGGTGGTAATTTTAAGAAGAAATATCAATAATATTAAAAGTATTATTTCTCTTTCTTTCCTCTAGATCTCAAGGTCCTTTTTGGTTGCACCTGAAATGAAGAGACAATACTTAGCAAATTAACAATTAAAAAAGCATTACACCACCAGCATGTGGCATGAAATGCATTAAATACTATGTATAGGAATTAAAAAAAAATAAACAAAAATATTCCGAGTCATCTAAGTATTGTAATTTTCGGTATAGTATGCAGGGAGTGGGGAAAATAAATCCCTACTATGCATTATAAGATGTAAATATTATCCAATATTCTGATAATAAACGAAATGAAGATACGATTTTTACAAAATAAAATAAAAATAAAAAAACGGGGGGGGGGGGGGCCATATTTCATACCGAAAATTATGGTAAATTTGTTATTTTTTTAAAAATTAAAATGTGAAGATGCACGGACTATCAAGCACACCCCAAAGAAGTGCAGGGTGGTTACAATTTAAGTTACACCATTCAGATTCCTCTAGAGCCTGTTATTGGACAAATTCTTTACGCCCCACTAACTAAAAATAAACCATGACTGAAGAAAATGCAAGAGTCTGTATGTACCCCGTTTTCATTGGTTTGGGACTTACGGTTCAAAATTCAGTTTCGTATTTTCTTAAATTACTACTAAAAAATTAAACAATTTAAAACTAATTGCAAGTTTATTTATAGACCACAAAACGTATTTAAAATAGAGGACTTATTTAAAAAAATATTTGTTGTTAAAATTGTCAAATACAGGGTGTTTATGAATTCCATTGCCAGACTTGGACAGGTGGTAGGGAAGGTCAAAACTAACAACTATGCCGAATACCATTTTTTCCACAAAAATGTTGTAAACGAGTTAAAAAGGTGTAAAGATCCTGACCAACCCCTGTGAATGCTGCGCTGCACTGCACAGCCCCCACAGAGCAGGAAATTAGCAACGAAAGCACTAATTGGTGAATCATGACATGCAGCTCCGGACAATTTTATTTGTCCAAATGCAGAAATGGTTATTACAATGTTACATCGAACAATTACAGCAACTGTTCGAAGTGGCAACCCTGGGCTGTGATGCAGGATGTGCAACTCCGTTGCATGTTCTGTTGCACTATCTCAAACACTTCTGGTCTTTGCTGAACCTCTCTGCAGGTGTCAAAGATTCTTGCTCTCAGCTCATCAACACTGGCTACTGGAGTAACATAAACCAGGCTTTTCAAATGACCCCATAAGATAAAGTCCAGCAGCGTTAAATCCGGTGATCTCGGTGGCCAGTTAATGGGACCACCTCTACCTATCCAACATTGAGGGAAGGTTTGATCGAGAAACTCACGCACGGCCCAGGTAAAATATGCTGGTGCTCCATCGTGCTGCAACCATATCTGCCGTCTGACTTCCAAAGACACTTCTTCCACCAGTCCAGGCAAGATATCTTGAAGAAACCTGAGGTAATGCACTCCATTCAGGTTTGGAAGTAGTACATGCGGTCCAATAATCTGGTCATGTAGAATTCCAGCCCAAATGTTGACATGAAAGCGTTCCTGATGGCTGGAGATATGTGTGCCATGAAGGTTATGTTTGTCCCAGCTATGGCTGTTGTGGCAATTGAACATGTCCTCCTTGGTGAATATGCTTCATCCGAAAAATAACGTAAGTGTACCGAATGCAGGATTGTTAGTGACACTCTGAAGATACCATTCAGAAAATTCCACACCTGGGACATAGTCTCCATGTCGCAAAGCCTGAACTTTCTATTTGTGATAAGGATGTTGTCGGTGCTCGTGTAGAATGCTCCATACAGTCGTGTGATTGATGCCCATACCATGTGCAACTGCACGGGTGCTTGTGGACGGGTTATCTGCAAATCTTTGCAGCACGTCTTCTTCGACATGTCGTGTTCGCACACTCCTTGGAGAACCAGTGTCATGCCTGCTGGGTAGAAATTGTCCCATTTCCCGTAAACGCCAGTCAATCACCACAAATGTTGCACAACAAGGATGTCGTCTACGAGGGAATCTTGCAGCTTCTCGTGCATTACCATGAGCCTGGCCGTACAACAGATGCATGTCTGCCATCTCTCCACACGTGAACTCATTCATGTTGAGATCTTTGCAGGTGATTTTGCTTGTACGTACTTCACGGACTCTGCCTGGTCACCCTCGATGAGGAATGTGATCACCCGTGCGTTCTGATTCACCAAGTAGTGCTTACGTTGCTAATTTCCTGCTTTGTATGCAGCTCTGCGGGTGCCGTGCAGTGTATCATTCACAGGGCTTGGTTGGGATCTTTATACCTTTTAACTCGTTTAAGTTTTTGTGGGAAAAATGGTATTCAGAATAGTTGTTAGTTTCGACCTTCCCTACCACCTCTTCAAGCCTGGCAATGGAATTCATAAACACCCTGTATACTGAACATAGCCGACAGCTTGTTATTAAAAATGAAACGAATGAATAAACACATTCACTTCATCTTAACCCATTTCTCTGATCAATAAGTTGCTATCAATACTTCAGTCATCATTGCATCTAAATTTCTTAAGATTTTTATAACCATCCTTTCTTTCCACATAAGATGAGCTACAGTAAAGAGCCACCATATTGATCTAGCAAAGGAGCATATGGATTCGCACAATGTTACCATGTGACATCATGGTCATTTTTCAAGGAATTTGTTTATTGAATTGGATTCGATGTACAAAACATGAAGCTCCACCTTTTTGCTTGTTTGCAATTGCAAATAGTTTTCTGCATCGAGCCCTTAGTTCCCATTTTCTTTGTCTTAATCTAGGCGCAGTAACAGAGCATGTCTAGATTTGATGAGAAACTCTGCCGGTTTATATGAATGGGAGTGATTTCAATCTTTATTTAATGTAAGCAGCAATGAAATTGTTTTGTTTTTTTCCCTTTCCTAGATACACTCGATTCTCGCTAATCCGGCCCTCAATAGTCCAGCACCCAGTTCCCAAAATTGAAACTTTCAATTTCAGAGCTACGGAAGTTAAAACTTTTACTTTCAATTAATTTTCACTCTCAATATATCGTTGAAAAGAAAACACGTAACTTTGGAACTGTCGCAAAAAAATAGAAATTTTGGGGAAGTTGAAGCAAGGTTTTTCCCAAAAAGTCATTGCTTCAGAGTACAACGTTGGACGTGCCATGATTTACGACAAAGAAGAAGAAAGAAAATCAGCTTCGTCAGTATGCGAGCCAAATGGATAGCAGCTTGGGACAATGAAAGGTTATGAGGAAGGGTGAGAACCATGAACTTGATACAACTGTTTACACATGGTTTATGCAGCAAAGAAGTAAAGGATTACCTATCAGTGGCTCCATAATCGAGAAAAAAGCAGTAATGTTTAACATGAAACTTGGTGGGTGACTAAAGCCCGGATCACTATACGGCTGAAAGTGACTTACACCGGAGCGAAAGCCGACTTCGACTCCAACGAAAGTCTACTAACGCGGGAGTCATACCAGTATTTGCCTAAACGCGACTCCAGAGGCTAAGTCAACTTCGCGGATGGAAGCCATGAAAAAGGAGGCTTAGCGAGGAGAGTCCAATTCGGCTTTTCAGCTATCGAAGCAACCAAAATGGCGAACTCCCATCGCTCAGTGGAAAAATGCCACGTGTTAAGCACTTTCATCTGCGCTTCGAATAGTTAATATGGGATAGGATGAATATTATCAATGACGCAGACCATCTTAAATTCAAGAAACGCTATATTTCCTTCAAATATACTAGATCCGTAGAATCTGTCATTGCGTGTCGATGCCTCCCCCCCCTCACCAAACATGTTTGCTCCTCCCAGTCAGCTCTGCTCTGCTTGCTTCGCTATTTGCAATTTCTCTAATGTAAACGTAGTGCACATTTTATAATTTTTATTACAAAAATAAAACGCAAAAAACATTATTTATTATATTACAGTAACAGTAAATAAACATAATAATTTCTCAAGGAAAGAGTATTAAATGCGCAAACAATGTCATAGTTAAATTAACACTTGTTTTAACTTTGACTGTAAACAATTCCAAATATAAATTATTTAAATTGAAGGATCTTTTATTAAATCTTAACATAAATTTTCTGGTTTTTCTAATATTCAAATTACGATAGGAAAAAACAAGCAGCAAAAAATGTCACTTCCGTCTTACAACTCGCTTGAGAGGCGATTCAATTGAGCTGGTATCTGTAGCGTAATAGTGTTATGGCTCGAATGTTAAACTGACTTTACTGCCCTAACGGAGCCACGCAATAGTGATACGGGCCAGATAGGGCAGTAAAGTCAAGATTGATAGTAAGTGAAGATTGATTATCAAACTGGAAAAGAAGACATGATATATGGAACTGACAGTCACAGGGGAAAGTTGCTCAGCAAATGAAAAGGATGCAGAAAATTTTAAAATGATCCTGGAGAAGATGATAAAGAAAGAAGGGCTAACTCTTGCTACAGTGTATAATGCTGATAAGACTGGTCCATTTTTCAAAAAGCTTCCTTCCAAAACTCTTGCAACCCAGAATGAAAAAGCTGCTCGTGGATATAAACAACAAAAAGAACGAGTCACAGTCATGGCTTGTTGCAATGCTGACGGAAGTCACAAACTTCCCCTTACGGTTATAGGAAAATCCAAACGATCACAATGTTTTAAAAGCAGTGAAATGAACGCACTATCAGTGGATTATCGTGCTCAAAACAAAGCATGGATGGACTCAGAAATTTTCTATCAATGGTTTCATGAAAGATTTGTGCCAGCTGTGAAGGCATTTTTAAAGAAAATGAAACTTCCTTTGAAAGCCATCCTCCTAATTGATAATGCTCTCTGTCATCCCTCTGACTTGTCTCTAGTGTCTGGCAAAATTCGAGATGTGTTTTTGCCACCCAATGTAACAGCTCTGATTCAGCCTATGGATCAAGGAATTTTGGAAGCACTAAAGTTCCGTTATCGACATAAGATTCTAAGCTCTCTTTTGGATCAATGTGAAAACGAATCCACCAAGACCATGCTGAAAGTATGGTAAGCAATTAACATGTGTGATGTTGGTATGCAGTTAGCAAATTCATGGGATATTGCAGATAGCAGAGCATTACAGAAATCTTGGAAAAAAACTGTGGCCTTCCCTTATAACTGTGATTGAGTCAGTTGAGAGTGATGAACCAGTGAATCCAGAAACACTAATGCCTAACTCTGTATTCGTGGATATGTGTCACTTGCTTCCAGGAGGACAAGAAGTTGAACTAGAGGACGTTAATATGTGACTGAATGAGGAAGAAGCCATCACAGAGGAAGAGCTGAAGATATCTCACACTGCATGTGCTGAAGCTGGCAACCTTTTTCTTGTGTTACATAATGCAACAATCAGAAACACACAGTACTGATGTAAGGCTTGTAAAGCGACTACGAGATAAAGCAAGCCAAAAACGTATGTCCTCATTGAAACATGAAAAATTATTTAACATGTTTTGATTAAAGAAATTAAAGTTAAGAATTACAGAAATACATATATTCAGCTTAGAAATGTTAAATTTCAGTGTTTTTGTAAATTTCAGAATTTAAATAAACAAAGTTATAATACCTTTCAAATCACTTTATTTAATTCAAACTTGGTAATCCGGCACCCCTCTGTGCAAGGAACGGCCGGATTAGCAAGAGTCGAGCGTCCTTCAAAGTGTACAGCATTGCTAGTATGATTTATTAGTACATGTATAAGTGTACATGTATTGGCAGAAATTTTTAATGCGTGTGGATTAGTGCTACCGCTACTGTGAATGAAATCACTAGCATAGCCTCTCTTAATCATGTAGGCTGTGTGTGTCACTAATAAAAAATAGGCGCCAGCCATTGTAGGGTTAAGGGCGAACGTGATTGGCTGAATTTGAACTAGGACGTTTTTCGCTCACACAAGGTCATGTACCAAATTAGATTAGACAGACTGTAGTTGCCATTCTTTGCCATCTACTGGCAAACAACAAAATCGATTTTCAATTTTAGTACAGTAGAACCTCCGTAGAGCGAACGTCGACATAGCGAAATTATCTCTATAGCAAATTTTTTTGTGGTCCCGGCAAAAATCCTATTGATTTAATCCTTTTTCAATCTCCATATAGCAAAATCTTTATAGCGTACTTATCCCTATAACGTACGGATTTTTCGGTCCAGACAATAAATTTTAAGGTATAGTTTAGCTCTTTATTACGAAATTTGGTTCCCGCACTTAGCATGACCGGACAAGCAACAAACGAAATCATCGCAAACGGCCAACAAGTGAAGTTAAAAAAAAGTTTTACGTCACAATCTCTGCCCAGTCAGCTGCGGCTGTGGCATTAGGCTTATTTTATCGGCAAAATTACAAAGAGTTCTTGAGAACAATGTTAGCACATCCAACTACCCATAATGCACTGCACAGCAATAATGGCGGCCTGTGGATGAGTTTATATGTGCAAGCATTTTCTACAACAGTTGGCACGAGAACTACTATAAAAGCTGTCGAAACTCGGAAGATTTATTATATATTAAGAACTTTAATATTAGTTCAAATTTATGACTTTAATTTATTGAAAGTTTAAGCCCATAAACATTTTTGTGAAATTCTAATTTTACTGAGGCCGACGAATATACACGTTTATGGATACGTTCTATTGGCATTTTTTCGCAAAAAAAAGTATTACAAAATTCTTTTCGGTCCGGCCTGCTTTCAAATTTTAATTATTTCAGAAAAAATAATCGCGAACCAAACAAAATTTTCAGCAATGGCAACCTGGATGACCTTAGATAGGCAGCGATGTCAAGTATCGAAAAAGTTTTGTTCCTAATGTTAAGAAGCATTCAAATTAAAGTAAAATACTAAATTTAAAATACATATGTAATTTATACCTCAAAATTATGCAAATTTTAACACTACCTCCATGCAACGAAATATCTATATAACGAAATGATTTTGCTGGTCCATTGAGTTTTGCTATACAGAGGTTCTACTGTATCCGCTTTCAGTTTCGATTTGTAAAGCTGCAATGGCTGATAGTCACTGCAAAAGATTCCTAAAATATTTTCTTTATTATCTGGACGAACAATTAAAGTATAAAAACAAAAAGTTTCAGCAGGCAAAGCTTTTTAGGAGAATAAGAATGGAAAACTTAGCATCAACTATTTGTCTGGTTTCTTTGTACAGTACTGAACATAAACATATCAGTTATAATATAGGACATTTATCCACCAGTCTTGTTTTTGTTTAAATACTTAAGTCGAATCCCTGATAAGCCCAATTTTCAATCTGGTCTCCCTGGTAATTCAAATTAATTAACAGGGTTAACCAGTATTAACTTAATTAATCAACTGCTAAATATTCAGAAAGAATACTCACTTTTTTTTGTTCAGGAGCAGTAGGCTCTGAAAAGAACAAATAAATGAATAAATCAATAAATACAAAAACTCAAAAAAATTATTTTTAAGCAAAATTAAGAATGCAAATTTGAAGACTTTTCAAAGCAACACAAGCATCAATAAGCAAAACACTGCCTAAGAAACATCAATCCATATTGCACATCACGTATTGGGATACAGAACTTTTTTATGCTTGTAAATATTCAATTAATCAGTGATGCCCTTAAAGGACAAGTACCACTTAAAAACTAATTTTTGTCTAAATAATCTAGAGTGAAAATAAATTAATGTAGTAATATTAAAATTTTCCAAAAATCTCTCGAAATAAATAAAAACTGCGTTTATATACGTATTTCGTAAAATCCGTCCCGCTCCATTTTGAATCCCCATGACATCATCGGCCTGCAAGCTGTAGCTTCTTTTAGTATTGTAGGAGGTATACGATATGGCTAAGTGCGGCTCGGATAGCAGTTCTGAATTGTCTTCAAGCAACAAAATTTTCGATGGATATTTTCAAAACTATTCTATGAATTATTTGAAAATCGTGAAATTAGGCCATACCAACTGGAGCCGCAAATAAAAAGATTTGCCTGTTGAACTTCTAGGCAACTGCCATAATGGAGAAAATGCCCCTCCCACATCGCCAAATATTCATAATTTGTATGAGTTTTAGACAGTTCTCATTAACTGTTATTATTTATACAGGCAATACAGATACACTAAGTTATCGACAATTTACGAACTGGATCTAGGGTAGGGTAAAAAATAACAGAAAAGTGCTTCGAAATTGTGTTGTGAGCATTATCAGGAAACAATTTCCCTCTAAGGAGTACTGTACGTTTACATACCGAAGATACTAAAGACATGTTTATAGCATATTTACATTTATTCCTACTTAATTTTCTTTATCTGCTTATCAATAAAATTTGTATTTCCTTACAAAAAAGTCTTTGATTAATTTTTCAGTAATAAAACATTTTTGATTCTGTTTCTTAAATAACAGACAATTTGCGATTTTTCGTACGAAAATAAAAATAAATAAATAAAAAAACCCCAACAAAAACGAAATAATATAAGTGGCAATTTCATATTTGCTCATGATTATTTTTTGTTTTTGTCAAAGAAGTTCCGCTGTGCGCACGAAACAGACTTTTCATGTTTACGAAATGATAACTTGTTTCCCTTGCAGCATTCGGCCCTGTTCAAAGTGGATTCTTCCAGTCGATTCGAAAGTTAGTTATCAACATTTTGATTAAGCTACTGCAGTGGATAATTCCTTTTTATTTAATAGGGTTATTTGTGCTGTCAAAATGCATTTTACGTTCAAGCTGTTTCTTCGACGGATCTAGACTTTGGCGTCCATTATGAATCGTGGAGCTGATGCGCAGATAAATGCGCGCTCGTTTTGGCATACGCAAATTGCATCGTAACCTACGCTGATAGAAGATTGCACACAAAATTTTATCAGTGTATGCTACGATTCCACACGAAATTCCCTATGAAAATATTGAAAAATTCCGTTACATAAGTGGATAGATGAAAACGAAAAAATTTTAAATGTCGTGTTAGTTTTTCATTTTCGTATCTTTTTGATGTTCGTACGAAAAATTGCAAACCGTCTAACAACAGGCAGCATTTTTCATTTATTTATTTGGATTATAGCGTTTTCAATATAGATACAACATTTTTTTTTGTTGTTTGCTTGGACTATTACACATATCTGATAACAGTGATGGTTTTGAATAGTTTATTTTCCTATTTTTATTTTGGTAAACAATTGGATCGATCTCATATTCACGACTTTCAAAATGAACAGAGCAGACCCTGTTGCTTTAGCCGGGATTCCATTTATCTGTCCGACTAAAATCTATCCATTGCTTTTCTTACTTCTTGAGCAGAAAAGGGTGAAGCATAATGGTTACATTCGAATACCGAACGAAGTTTATAAGGCATGGTCAAATCTATGTCAGATAATCGTGAGCAAAACTGTGCTAAGAACAGTTTCCAAATTCATTCAATGTCATTCATGTAACGTCTCTTTTTTTAAAATCTTCTAGAGCTACACACACTTCAATAAATATTCCTGTACACAGAAGTTCATTAAATGAATTAAAATGGCCAAGGTAATATTTGGAAACTCTTTCTTGTATGTTTACTTAAAAAAATTCACGCTGTCGAAGATTACAAGCAATAAGATTAGCTCTCTTACGTCTCCTACTGAATTCTGGAGCAGGCTGATGACGTCACAGCACCAACCGCTAAACATAATCATGGCGGACAGAGTTTTTCGCTCCCTGTCGTATTTTGCCATTTTCATCGCAGATTTTTAAGGAATATGATGGTTTTTATAGAAAATTATTAATGAAAGTGTACTATAAACGTCATGAACTTACAAAATTTAAATAAAAAAAGAGTATGTGATTTTTAGTGGTACTTGTCCTTTAAGATATTTTAGCATATCACTATGCCTGCTGCCATTTCAAATAATATTTCCATCTGCTGGTCATTCTAAACAGTTATTTATGCCTTTGAAGCTTATTTTTAAAACATGGCCAACAACAAAGAGCTTGCCCTTTAATCTGGGGCTAAGTTACCAGCACTGTTGCTCCATTCATTCTATAGGCTTTATGTGCTTGTGTGCGCTTGAAGAATGATGTGCAAAAAAACAAAATATGAGAATCCATAGTAACAAATAAGATAAGAACAGAAATCACAATTCCACAAATAAGTTTGTCTATAGTTATTGGCATTATAGGATTAGCACTGAGAATCAATGTTGAAAAGACAAGAGTGATTGTGCTTAAGAAGGGTATGGATCAAACAACTTGCAAGATATAATAAAATATTGTAAACATTCCAAGGTCTTTCCAATTCATGACTCTCATTGATGAAGGAGGCATAGCCTCCTTAATGTACATTTGAGTCATTAAAAGTATTTCTATTTGGATTTGTGGTTTTCTTTTACTTTGTTCACATTATGATACACAAATACCTTTATATCAGTATTCATTTGAAATCAAACTGTATGTTACAGTTTGTCTTTAAAAATTCTGCATTTCTCAATATTAATAAAACATTTAACAGAAAATCTGTAATTACAGAGTTTTATACTTAAAAGCACATGGAATTAAATGTAAGCTTACTTTGTTTAATATTCTTCTTTATCACTCTGGATTTTACTGCTGAAGCTGGCGGCGTTGGTAGCTCTATAATGGGACTGAGCTTTGGCAGAAAATTTGTAGGAAGTGAATTTTCAACTTTCTCTTTATTCTGCTATTAAAAAAATAATAATAATAAAATGATATTAACTCCTTGAAACTCTTAAGGCCAGTTGCACCAATGTCTATTTTTTAAGTCCCAGTTAAAACTTTTTGTGTTGCACCAAACAAGATTAGGATGACGACTGTTTAACTCCGTGATTAGCAAAACAAATGGCATATACGAAACAGAATGGTATATTTTTGACTGGATAGACTCATTATCAACCTAAATAGATAAGCTATTTGGATAAATTAACTGGATAAGCTAATTATCAAACAGCTAATTGAAAGAATATGCCAAGCTGGCCAGAAGTTATTGGAGCAAAACGAACCAATCACAATGACCATTACTGATATTCCATCCAGTTAGCTAATCAAGACAATAGGTAGGGTTGGTGCAACATTTCCCTGTTAAAGACTTAACCAAAAGTTAGAAGTGACATTGTTGCAACTGGTCGTCAGAAAATTAACTTTCATGCATACTATTCAATGAAGACCGAAGACTTCACCCCCCCCCCCCCTACAATGGAATATTTCTAATCATTAAGCACACTGCAAAATCTGACCTATTGTATTCATTAGAGCATATCAAAAAAATAACCATGCTCAAAATTTCATGTGCAATGAGAAATAGGCAACAGAGATATGTAATTTAACAAAGTTAAGAAAATTGAAATTATACTGTTCAAACATTATACTGGTCAACTTTGCAGAGATATGATGAAATTGTGCAAACAAAACTATGCCATTTGCACTGAAATTGAAGATCAAGTTTTCTTTAAAGTAAGGGAGTAAGAAGCCAAAAGGAGAAAGAAATTCATGAAAAGATCTTTGTTTGTGGACTGCTGCAGTAAAAACTGATTTAGTTATCTTGAGGCAATTCGTTCTTAAACCTTAGGTGAAAACTTTCCATGTCTCAGTGAAAATTCATGAGAACACCATCTCCAAACATGGCACGAAACAAATTGCCAATGTCTTAGTATGATGAAGCAGAGTAATTAGAAGAACATACCTTTAGCAGAGTTTTTGCTAGGCCCTTTTGATCGGGTGCACGGCCCAGGTAAATTTGGTGACCGCCTGGCTGAATGCACAAAAGACTGCACAACACTGCGTAATATTTTGTTTGTTTTTTATTTTTGAGGGAGGGCGTGGTCTAGTGAGCTTTCGCAAAGCAAGCCAGCTCTTTGAAGTTAAGCAATACCGGGCATGGCTAGTCACTACATGGGTGACCACAGTGTTCTCCCCAAAAAATTTTGTGAGCTGGGTGGAAAGATAAAATAGCTGGACGGACAAAAATTAAAAACAAATAAAATATTATGCAGTGCTGTGCAGTTTTTCGTGTATTCAGCCGGGTGGCGCGTCCACTCAAAAGAGCCTGGGGAGAACCCTAGGTGGCCATCAGTGACATACGATCCTTACTCCCCCCCCCTGCTTCGGAGGGCATGTAAAGCTGTTGTTCTCGGCTGCTGCTACCGTCTTTACAGCAAACGCAAAAATTAGTAGGCCAATACCCTGCTAGGCTGAATGCATTATTACAGATTCAAGAAATGTTATCCTTGACACTGAAAGGTAAAAGAGGAATAGGACTACAATAAGATTTTATTTTTGTTCGCCCAACAATTTTATCTTTCCACCCACTTGATAAAATTTTCTGGGGAGAACACTGCTTCCGACTAAACAAGTTGAGGAAACATGCACAAGTCACTGGATGAAGAACTAGCAGTAGCAACACCGAGATGTATGGTTTGGTTGGTATTAACGTCCTTTTCAACTGCTTTGGTCATTTCAGGACGGTGTTATAGGGGCCGCAAATTTTGCCTCGCAAGGGTTCTTTAACGTGCAGCCGGCAAACGACTACACGGGACCAACAGCTGTTGAAAAGTCTGTTCAATTTGAAAAATACATGCCAAGGCACCCATTGGCACTATCGTTTTCACTAAACCTCACAGAATTCACCTGAAATTTCCCCACAGTTGAGATTATATAATAGATAAAGGAGAGCCAACATATGTGCAACTGAATTAGGTAACAAAAAATAATTGCTACCAGCAAGAACTCATTAATTCTTGAAGCTAGCATTTTATTCAAGGACCAAATTGCTAGCGCATGCATGATTCGGATGAATAACAGCACGTTACCAAATGTAAATTTCAAAACGAACTTCGCTTAAACAAAAAAATAAAATTGGGCAAGTGCGAGTCGGATTCGCGCGTCAAGCGTTCCATACTCAGTGCTCCTGCTAGCCTATTTTAGGAGGGCGCTGCGCCTTGCCGCGAGAGTAGTGCGCCCGTTCCCAAAAACAGTGCTTTTTCGCGAAAGTAGTGCTTATCAGTTTGCTCTTGCTCTTCCATGTATCCTTCCACCTGTTTTATAAAAGAGAAAGCACAAGGCTTAGCCCTGCCCCTTGCCCCCCCCTTCCCCATGAGATGCCATGACACTGCATTAAGTGCCCTCTTGCTGCAGTTGACACCCTACCCTCTATCAATTTTAGTGGGAGCACTGATACTACCATATGTTTACCAAAATATGCCAGGTTCTGGAGGGTGTCGCACTGTGTTCTCGATTTTGGCTTTTATAGACATATAATCTATAATAGTTTAACTGTCGTAATTTATAAATAAACTAGGCGTAACACACTCAATGTCTGAAGTGTTTCAAATACCATTATTGAATTCAAAGCTCTAAATTGTTACAATAGAGTCGAATTTAAATGAATTAGGCGTAGCACACCCAATGTCTGACTGCAGTGAAGTTATCTCCTCAGTAAGGTAACTGCATGTGATAGCTAATTTCAACTGATTCTGAATCGTTGCGTAAGTCCAACTCACACATGACCAGTTTTCATTTTTGTTGTAATACTTTAGAGTTTGAACTACAATCATACCAAGTTTGACGCTTATATGTATTACCGTTTTCACGACAGAACAAACACAGAAAATTAAAATGTCTGTTCATTTTGGGAAACCCTTTACAATCAATTCTAGTTCATTCTTTTACAATGAAATAATGTACAAAAGCAAAAAATGTATTATAATTGGACCATTGATTCTCAAATGTAAATCGAGAAATCAAAACCCTAAAGTTTGAGAAAAACTAGGTTAAAAATAAATGTTCAATATTAATTAAAGCATTTTTATGCTTCATAAAAATACTGATTTTTAAAAATTACTATTACTAAAAAAATTATTTTTTTAATATACAGTGCGATCCAAAAGAGTTACTTTTTTCATGAAACTAATAATTGTTTTGCAAGTGACAAATTCTTTAGCAAAACAACGTTCAATTGCATCAAGAGTTGAACGAAGACTATTTTGATGGAAGGTTGGAATTCTGTGAGTGGTTTTTAGATGCATTAGAGGATGGTGCCTTCATTGGATATCTTGGAATGTCGGATGAATCAACCTACCATTTGGATGGTCACGTGAATAGGCTTAACTGTGTGATATGGGGTAATTAAAATCCACATGAGATTGAGATATTTCAAAGAGATTCGCCAAAACTAAACTTTTGATGTCTCATCACTGAGGATGGGATAATCGGCCCGTATTTCTTCAAGAACGGAAATGGTGACACTATCAATGTGTCTGCTGCTGCCTACACGGACATATTGCAAAATTTCCTATTTCCGGAGTTGCAGGCAAACCCACGAATCCGTAACCGATGTTTCATAAAACACAAATTATTATCAAAGAATTGTTATATAACAAGTTTCATGAAAAAATGTAATAAAAAAAATGTAACACTTTGGATTACCCGGTATACAGGGTGAACCAAAAACCAAAAATCCCTTGCCACAGACGCAAATTTAGTGCGAGCGAGCGATTTCTGACGTCATCACATTCGCAAGCTATGTTTATCGAGCGAATTTTTAAGTTCTCTCTCTCTCGTCGTTTCTCGCCGTATGTGATTATACAGAAGCGAATTTTTCTCACAAATATGGCTGCTATTTCACGTCGTCGGATATTGCTGCAGAAGAAAATGGACTACTGCGCATGTGCAGCGTTGAGCGAGATTTGGCAGACAGCGATAAAAATCAAGCACTGTCAGATACGAGCGAGAAACGTATTTTCGCTCTCGGGTGCGATGTTTCGAGTGTTTCACGTCTGCATGATCGCATCTGAGCGAGCATGATGACGTCAGAAATCGCTCGCTCGCACTAAATTCGCGTCTGCATGGCCGTAGCCTAAGTCCAATTTTCAGTGGACTTAAACTGAAACGGTCCACAAAGGGGGTGAGTGATTCTAGAAAGAATTTCAACCTTGCCGTCTGGCTTATTTGCCGGCCGTGGCACTTGACTTGACCTATTTCTAGTTGGCCTTGGGCATAGTGCGCATGAGTCAACGGGTGCCACTTCCCCATTTTGCCGCCTTGCCGGCCCAGTGTGAACCCAGCATTATCGTTCATATTCGGACCACGTTCATATGAACTTTTTTTGCTTAGAATCGCCCGTGCTATCTCCCCTCCAAATTTGTACAGACCGTTCAGATATACCCTGTATATGTCTGCAAAAAAACGCATTGTTGTATTTTAATTTTTAATACCATTGTTGTAGCCATTGCTTTTGCTCATAATTTGCTGATTAAAAAAAATGTATCTTGTATGGGGACCCCCTCTTGTTTTTAAATGTTTACATCTTTTTATTATTTGTTCGACAATCCGTCATAATATCACATTCTGTGAAAATTTTAACTGGCTACCTATTACCATTCAAAAGATACAGCCCTTAAAAGGTCGGACGGACAGCAGAGGCTTAGTAATAGGGTTCCGTTTTCACCCTTTGGATACGGAATCCTAAAAAAGCAAGAAATAGCTTTTAAAAAAAAAAAAACAGGGGGGGGGGGGCAAGATCCACATTTCACCCTGCCAGGGTTGACGATTATCTGAATCTCAAATTTCCAAACAGGAGGATTGGTCAGAGAGGTCCCATTAATTGGCCACCATGATCACCTCAATGGACTTCCTGTGCGGCCATATGAAGAATAAGGTGTATGAAACCCCTGTGGAATCAGTGGACAGATCGTGTGAGGCATGTTGTAGCTGCTGCAGCACTAGTTCAGGAGCTGCCTAGAATCTTCGAATGCTTGAGCAGTTTGATATTATGTGTGATTCTTGTATGGAGACAGGTGGTTGTTATTTTTAACACAAACTGTGATAACCTTTGCTGTAAGCTACATGATAAATAAAATTAATTAGATACATGTCTCTTCATTTGTGGCCTACAAGGTGATCTTTCAAGTGCCATTATTGGGCACAGTCATTTCCAACCATGGGTTTATTAGCAAAAAAGTGTTCTCATACATCCCTTCTACCTCCCTGTTAAAGTTTGAGCAAAGATCTTAGAAACACTCTGTATATCACAGGAAAAAAAATCATACACATTATATAAACTATGTAAATTTTTCCATAGAGTTTACCTTTAAGAATAAAATACCTATATCAAGTTGTGGTGAGTGTATCAGGAAAACCTGACATTCAACATGAAGAAAACAGGAAAGTTTTTTGTATCGGCCGGTCACAGGAAACTAAAAGTAGTTCACATATCAGGTTGTTGCAAAAGTTTCTTCCGGTTCTAGAACCAGTGCCCAAGAAGGGCTCATTTTCCAAGGGGGGTGTTCATATTTTTTCAAACAAATTATTGCATTTGATTCCTGAATATCTTTGCTATATTACATCCAAGAATCAACTTTCTGACTATACATCTGTGAGTGCCACCAACGGTCTGAAATGGACCTTACATGCGAGCTTGTTTGAACAATAATCTTCTACGAGTATTCTGGAAAGATCAGTGCTGCTCAATGTCACCGAAACATTTGCCAATGTTTAGGTGATGGCACTGTTAGTTTACGTACAATAGAAGAATGGTATCGCCGGTTCAGACGTGGAGATAGCACTCTTCAAGAATCACCTCTCTGGTCGGCCAATCATGATTTCAGATGGTGATCTATGCCAAGCAATTGATGAAGATCACAATGTAACAACGAGGGAACTCGCAGAACAGTTCAAGGTTCAGTTTTCAACCATTGCCCAGCATGTGCATGAGCTGAATCTGTCATTCAAGTTCAATCATTTTTGTGCTGGAATAAAAATCCAGAAAAAACTTTTGCAACAACCTGATACAAAAAAGGAACATGGACAAAATGTGGACATCCCCACAGAACATTGTTAAGCCACTCCTTTATGGACATCCAAGGTTATGCTCATTGTCTTGGTGTAATCCACTGTGAACTTTTACTGCGTAACCATACAAAAATAGCAAAGACTTGCATCAAGCAGTTGAACAGATAACATTCTGCACTGAAAACTATGTTCAGCACTGCTTAATCGACATACATCAAGACAACGCTCAACCACAATTTGCTTTAAGGATCCAGGAAAAATTGCACTCTGAATTAGGAACTTTTACTTCACCTTCCTTATTTCCTGGATCTTGCTCCATCAGATTTGTTCTGGTCTACAAGCATTTTTCTTACTGGAAAAACTTTACTAATAATGACGAAATGAAATGCTTCCTGGACAAATTTTTCAGTTCCCATTTGCCAGATTTCTATAGTGATGGAATATACAGTTGAACCTCCGCAGAGCGAACGTCGATATAGCAAAATTATCTCTATAACGAAATTTCTGTGGTCCCCGCAAAAATCCTAATATTTAATGCTTTTTCTATCTCCATATAGTGAAATCTTTATAGCATAATTATCCCTATAACGTAAGGATTTTTCGGTCCAGACAATAAATTTTAAGGTATATTTTAGCTCTTTGTTATGAAATTTGGTTCCTGCACTTAGCATGACCCAACAGTTAACGAACGAAATTATCGCAAACAGCCAACAAGCGAAGTTAAAAACAAGTTTTTACGTCACAAGCTCTGCCTAGTTGGCTGCAGCTGTGAAATTAGGCTTATTTTATCGACAAAATTACGAAGAGTTCTCGAGAAAGTTATCGCACCGAACTACCCATGATGCAGTGCACAGCAAAAATGGCCGCCTGCTGACGAGTTTAAATGTGCAAGCATGTTAACAATTTATTTTCTGAGAATCGACACGAGAACTACTATAAAAGTTGTCAAAACTCGGAAGATTTTTTATATTAAAAACTTTATAATTTGTTAAAATTTATGAATTTTATTGAAAGTTTAAGCCCATAAGCATTTTCGTGAATTTCTAATTTTACCGGGCCTGACGAAAAAACGCTCATAGGCCTTAATATACATGGTTATGGATACACTATCGGTATTTTTCAGTAAATACATATTACAAAATTATTTTCAGTTCACCCTGCCTTCAAATTTTAATTATTTCAGAAAAAATAATCGCAATCCAAACAAAATTTTCAGCAATGGCGACCTGGATGACTTTATATAGGCAGCAAAGTATCGAAAAAGTTAAGTTCATAATTAATATAAAAAACTAAATTTAAAATACATATGTAATTTATACATTAAAATTATGCAAATTTTAACACTATCTCCATGCAACTATATAATATCTATATAGCGAACTGATTTTGCTGGTCCGTTGCGTTTAGCTTTACAAAGGTTCTAGTGTATAAACTCATCAATCGATGGAACAGAGTCCCAACTACTAATGGTCAATACTTGGACAATTAAGTACGATATTTATGAAGCTTGAACAATAGGCGCATTCTCGATTGCGTACGATCTGCACAATATGCATGCTGTGGGCGCACTGGCTGTTCCACATTGCTCTGTGCGTTTCGTGCACCCTGTTCTTCATTGCCAGTGCGTTTAGTCATCGTGCGCGCACGAAACACACTAGCCAGGGGCCAGGGTTGCTCAGTGTATTGAAGATGGTGGAGGAGCAATGAGGAAACCGAAACAATTATCAAAATTGAAACGGTAAATGTAGATGGAGAAACTGCAGAGAAGTGTATTCAGGTTATTCGATTTCCTCCATAATACTCTCAAGCAAATCATCGTCACTGCTACTTTCGTCTTCAGCATTTACAATATGCTTATTTACAACCGTTTGCATGGTATTAAGATTGTCATGGTATCGAAACTTTTCGGTATTAAGATTGACATGGTATCGAAAC
>JAHWFO010106844.1:2078925-2095569 GCA_023313115.1 Rhysida immarginata
AGTGCTTTTCATGTCTGATGTCTCGTTTTGATTATTAGAACTGGAACTGTTCAATTCTGGTTCAGTTTCTAAATTTCCTGTAGATCTTCTCACCTTTTTCTTCAATGTATTTTTTATACTGGAACCTTTTTTATTGGAATTTAATATTTTCTGTGGAGTAGCTTCCTCTGCTGATAAATTATTCTTCTTACAAACTGAATTGCTGAAATCGAAACCATCTTCTGATGTTTCTTTAGGGCTTCTCAAACTTCTCCTCTGAATGATTTTTACATTTGAACCAATTTCACTGGAAGTTGATGACATTTGCTTTGGAGTGTCTTCTTTGGTCGATATATTATTCTCATAGTCAAAAACTGAAGTATTCAAATCAAAATCGCTTTCTAAACGTTCTTTAGATTTTCTCACATTTTCCTTTGGCAGTTCTTTTGGACTTGAAATAATTTCATCGCAATTTAAAGATACTGGAGTTGGAATATTTTCATCAACCACTACATCATTCACTTTCATGAAATCTTCCAAACATATCACTGGACTACCCAAGTAGTCATCAGCTTTAATTAATCTCTCTGAATGTCGTCGAGACTTGTCTATTGGTGTTCTGACGATTCTAACGGGACCTGGTGTTGATCGTCTTGTAAATGGAATGCCCCCTCTTTTCAATGGAGTTGATGGAGGCAAATCTTTTTTAAATTGTTCAGGGCTTAAACTGGGACCAAACGTTACTCTCTTCTTTTTTCTAGACATATTAATAGATTTACGTTTTCTTTTTATAGAGCCAGAATTTGAACCCAATCCTAAAATTAAAAAATAAGAAAATAAAAAAAAATAATAAGAAAGAAATTTAAGTAATATTTTTCAAAAAAATAAATAAAAGCTTAACTATGTAATTCAAATGATTTAAAGTAGTACATATTGTAAATTTACAATTACTATATTGGCAAAGTTCTTGAATACTTTTTGGGGACCGCATTATATGAACATCTCAATTGAAGGAACGGAAAGGAGGCATAAAGCTTGCTTTTATGAGACAAGGCCCTTTACACGCTGTCAACTGTTTGCCAGCAACCATGATATAAAACTAGATTAATCTGTGCTTATGCATGTGGCTTTAAGCCCCACAAATAAGGGAGACGAGGAAAAAAAAAAAAAAAAACCCCGAGGGATGAAAATGCCAAACTGTATGTATGTATTATTGTTATTACATATAATAAACATTTCATGTAATAAGAAATTGTACACATTTTATTTTTTTGGGAGGTCTCCAAAACAAATTAATCAAATTCCCATAATTATCTATGGTAAATTGATGATCGGTTAACCAACATAGGCTTGGAACAGATTAAGTTCATTAACTGATCACCAACTACTTTGAAAAATTATCAAATTAAAAATTATGCAGTTTGAGTAAAGGATGATCAATCTGTTGTTTAACATTCTCTCCCCTGAAACGCTTTGCCTGTGAAAACTGTACTTCATTTTGAAACTTCAATTTTACATCCACATGACAAAGAAAACATTGTAGCAATCTTTCAATGGTCACTGACAGCTATAGCAGTTATGCAAATCAACACGAACACTAAAATTGAATTAACAAATAGAAAAGGGAAGGGAAAATTCCACAAATTTTTCCTTCCCTTTTTTATTTGTTATTATGATACGTTTGAAGAACTCCCTTCAGTTATCTATTATCGCTTAACAAACTGCAGCTAGATGGAAGAATTTTTAAATGTTGTAAATGATGATGAGCATGATTTCTAAAAATGAGAAAAGGTTCATGTTAACCATGAACGATCGGGAGCCAACTTTTAGAATTTGCATACACTTCTGTCATCGCCATTTTGCTTTTGAAAATTTGTAAAGGAAAAGTGGATAGAAATTCTAGGAATAAAGCGAGTTCATGTCAAGTATTGAACATATAATATGGATATACCCATCATAAATATTGTGAGATGAAAAAGGAATTATCAAATATTGTAAAGAGAGAAGCCTTTCGAAAATTTTCAGAAATGGGAAGTAGAATTCGGGAGCCATGCCACAACTGCATTGGAGCAGAATTTGCATTGCAACAGACACTGTTTGACCAGATCAATGCTGTATTAGGGTTTTCAGAATCATATGTACATTTGCAGTATCCGATCAAACTTCATAGATTGCTTTTATCGTTTTGTAAGGTAATTTATATACTATACTCTCATATTATTAATACATCTACTGTAAAAGGAACTGAACTGTTAATTGTAAAATTTTATTTATTTATTTTTTATTAATTAATTGGATCCAATACATCCATCCAGGGCCTGTATGGCCAGAGGCCGACGAGTTGGGTCCCTGGATGGACCTGGATTCGTGGCTGCTGTATGATGGTCGCGGTGGTCGGGGGGGTTTAGGATCTGCTATCATGGATGGTCACCCATCCAGTGACGAGCCGTGCCTGATGTAGCTTAACTTCACAGAAGTTGTGTTCAGTGAAAGCCCACCAGGCCACAGCCTCCCCCCATTTTATCTCATTAAATATCATATAAAAATTAAATTACATGCAGCACCCTCAAACTCACTAAGAAACAACTGCTCCCAGTGCTTCAAAGAAAACACAATGACAAAAGCATTTTACGACATTAAAAAAAAAAAAAAAACCACATAAAAGTGCTTCATCCTGTTTGAGTAATGTATGAAGAAAATACCTAGATTTGATATTATCAATTAACCAATGCCTATGTGCACAGAAAGAGCAAATTCATTTGTTGGTCAATTTTGCACAAATATTAGATCAAGGCTTAAAGACTACATTTTAAATGAATGGGGAAGTTGCATGGAATTTTTTTACAAATTAAAGCACTGTTTCATACAGATTGTGTTATGCTGAATATGAAATCGTTGTTATATTTTTTAGAAATATTAAAGAAACCTATTAAAATTAGCACTAAAAACGTGAAACCACGACTCCTAACGAAAACGGTATCTGACGTCACTTTCATCTAACGCAATGATTTTATGTGTACGTGAAGCTCGATCTGATGATTAAGCATTGTTGGCTGTAAGCTTTAACCATTGTCGATGATAGTGAGGAGCAGGTAAGTGACATATTACTCACAGGCTATGACATACAGTTTTCTTGTGGTGTCAACTTTTTTTTTTTTTTTTAAATAACTAAATTTTTTTCACAAACAAATTACTATTCCTTGATATTGATAACGAATACTATAGAAAACAATTTAAAATTTTCATGCAACTTCCCCATTGTTTCTTAGGAGCTCATTTCAATCAATGCTGAAGTATTTATTATTAGTAATAATTTTTTTTATTTTATTGTAATAAATAAGGAAGAAGGTTCAACTATGCAACAGTAATAACTTATTATGGAGACTCATTTCAGACTTAGACCATATACAGAATATCTTAAAACTAGTAATTTGTCAGCTTATACATACACAGACAGACTTTAGCAAGTTCTTTCAATTTTTAATTCCAGAAAACAAAATGATGTACACAAAAATTAGCACATCGCTAGTCCCTACTGGCATCTAGCATCTTCTGCCAACGTGTCTCCAGTTGATCAATCCTCTGGCTGTAAAACTTGCCAGTCTTGGACTCAAAGAAGTCCATGAGTGCCTTTCGCAGGACCGTATCATTGGTGTAGGATTTTCCACGAAGATGGTTGTCCAGAGAATGGAAAAGGTGATAATCCGTTGGAGCAAGATCTGGTGAGTAAGGTGGATGACACAAAGTTTTCCAGCCAAGCCGCTCTATGGCCACCCGTGCCACATGTGGCCGGGCATTGTCATGAAGGAAGAGTACCCCTTTGCGATTCACCAATGCTGGCTCCTTCTGCTGGAGTAAAGGTCCCCAGTGATGGTTTGGCCAGTTGATAGCAGCTCGTAGTGAACCATTTGGAGTCTAGTCCACCAGAAACACGAGAATACGGGATTCATCAGAAATGGCAAATTCTCCCGACCTGAATTTCTGGAACCAATGCCCTGCGGTGCATTCATTCACAGCATCATCCCCAAATGCAAGACTCGTACAGCGACTTGATGCTGCTGCTGACAAGCCCACTTTGAAGTCATAAAGCAAACAACACCTAACCATCTCCTTCGATACCTCCATTTGTCTTCACTTCTGTACGAGATGTGATTGACGTGAATGCCCAGCAGCCCTGTATTTATACAGGCTAAAGCCCCCCCCCCCCCCCTGAGAGATTTTAGACCACACTGTACACTCATTTGCATATCTTCTCTTCACTTCCTTTTATGGCAAGAAGATTTGTGGTTACCTAGTACTTAAATAATTCCTTGCAAGCTTATTAAGACTGGCCTATAATTTCAAAGTCAGATACAAGAAAAAAAAAAAAAAAAAAAAGTTTATCGTGTTATCTTTAATTATTGCGTATTTATTCATGCATAATGAGACCTACTTTTTTATCACGTTTCACGATATAAAATTACCATACATAGAATGGGTCTACGACAATTGGGTGGATGACGATTCGGTGGACGACAATTGGGTGGATGTCATTTCGGTGGACGCGACAATTCGGTGAACGACAATTCGGTGGAAATGCAAATTCGATCGAGATTTTTAAATCACCAAAGAATTTGAGTATTTAACTCGTTGTTTGTTTATAATTGACACATCTTAATTGCAATTACAAATCAATTTGCTTCATTCATTTTAGGTCGAAGTCACTTTATATGCGGGAATCTTTTATTTATTATTTATTAGCTTACAAATAAATGAGATTATTTCTTTATTAAATAATTTATTAAATCATTTTGTTTTATCGCTAAGAGTTCCATTATTCAATTAAAAATACTGTTATCCTTAAATTACTACTTAAGCTCATCAAAATAGGCACAATAGGTATTGGGTAGATAGATATGTTATTTGTTATTAATATAGCACGTTGCCCCCCCCCCCCCAACTGCCTGGTTTAATATAAAAAGGCAGTTGGAGGGGAGGACAGAGGGTAGAGTTCATTTCATTTTTAGATTGAAAGGGTTGATCCCTAATACATGTATAACTACTTCCCCCTCCAGCTTTTTAAGAGAATTAGGGTTCCCTTATTACATAAGAGAATTAAAATGACTGTCTTAAAAGTGTACAGTCACGTTAAAGTTATAATATATAAATATTAAAAGTAAAATATATACAAAAAATATAAATAAATTACAGAAAAAATATATATCAAAACAAAATACAGCTTTGGGAAAGTGTTCTACAGTCTGTCCTGCTTTAATATAGAAAGATGATTGGAAGGATGACAGGGGGTAGACTTCATTTCGTTTTTGGGCTGAAAGCGTTAATATAACTATAGTGGCTTCATTTTAGCCACTATAATATAACCATTTGACCTCCGTTAAATTTTAGCTTCCCCCTAATCATCCCCCAAAAGGTTAACAGGATTAAAAACTCAACACATACGAAATTTGTACAGAATTTTGAAAATCATTTCAAAAACTGAGAGGAATATATAACTGAACAAATTTTCTTGATGCAATATTTTTTTCTTTTTGTTATTATTTAAAAAAGTGATGAAGAATAAATTTGAAAATTATTTGATTTTTATTATATCTTACAATTTTTTTTGTTACAATTTCATTTGTATTATTTGTATATTTTATCTGTAATTTATTTGTTTTTGTATATATTTTTTGTAATTTATTTATATTTTTTGTATAGTTATATTTTACTTGTAATAATTTTGTATTATAACTTAAACTTTTAAGATAGTCATTTTAATTCTCTTTGAGAAGGGAAACTTATTTCTCTTAAAAAGCTGGAGGGGGAAGTAGTTATATTAGGGATCAACCTTTTCAACCTAAAAATGAAATGAACTCTACCCTCTGTCCTCCTCTCCAACAGCCTTTTTATATTAAACCCGGCTGTAAGAAGGGGGGGGGGTCACCGTGCTATATTAATGTCAAATAACATATCTATCTACCCACTTCCTATTGTGCCTATTTTAACGAGCTTAAGTAGTAATTTAAGGATAACAGTATTTTTAATTGAATAATGGAACTCTTAGCAATAAAACAAAATGATTTAATAAATTATTTAATAAAGAAATAATCTCATTTATTTGTAAGCTAATAAACAATAAATAAAAGATTCCCGCATATAAAGCGACTTCGACCTAAAATGAATGAAGCAAATTGATTTGTAATTGCAATTAAGATGTGTCAATTATAAACAAACAACGAGTTAAATACTTAAATTCTTTGGTGATTTAAAAATCTCGATCGAATTTGTATTTCCACCGAATTGTCGTCCACCGAAATGACGTTCACCGAATTGTCGCGTCCACCCAATTGACGTCCACCGAATTGTCGCATTCACCCAACTGACGTCCACCCAATTGTCGTTCACCCAACTGTCGTCCACCGAATTGTCGGGCTCCCATATAGAATATGTATGAATATATAGAAGTAGCACAACAAGCATAAACCATCTTTATTATAATTGTTTTTAGTAATTCAGTCTAATCACGATCCAAGCAAAAATTGTCAAATACTTACTGAAAAAATATTTAACTTTTGTCTTTAGACTTTTATATGGGGATGAACATTCCATGTAACAAAATGAGCAGGTTCACAAAATAAAAATAAAAACACCACCCCACCCCACGTGGATCTCTTCGGAAATCATGTTTTTTGTAATGTGTGAGATGCTCTTTAAAATAAAAATCTTTAAAATTTATCGTTAATCGTTATCTGTGTCTGTACAAACAAATAAATTGTACAACAGTTTTAATCATTGTTGGTTAGTGGTCAAAATTTTGACTTCTCGTTTACATCAAAGTTCTTTCGTTATTTGGAACACATGGAATAATTTTAAATAAATTTACAGTTTTCCTCAATAGTATTTGAGTCAGACATTAAATTTCATACCAAGTAATTTGACACTAAGAAGTCGGGATGATCTCTACATGCCTCATCCATCATGAACCTGTTAAGCAATTGTGAACCACATAGGGAACAGCTACACTCATCAAAACTGGCTGGCAGAGATAAAGGTTCTGGACAATAACACTGAAAAATAAATCATTAATGTCCACATAATTTGAGTTGAGAGTGAAAGTGATGTAACTATTTTCTTTTGCTTTGTGATCAGTTGCCTAGCAGCTGGGTAGCCTCAATTTTCTTTATAAATGAAGTTGCCAATTTATTTGCAATATACTTATCAACCCAGTGAAGAAATTCATCAAATGGAAAATCAAGAAGAACGCTAGCTGAAACAATGACATGACATCACCTGGTGTCAATGCCAGCAGCTTTGCCAGCCACCTAAGAAAAAACCCTCTTCAGGTATCATTTGTAAACTCAAGTGAAGTCATTGACAATATTTTGCAAATGATTGTTATATCTTAGCAGGGCAAGCAAAACAAGCCAACTTGTTTTATTTCTATAATTTGTAAAATGTACAATTAGAAAGTTATCCATATAGTATTGCAAGAACATCAAAATTTGTACATTAAATGGATAAATTGTAACATTTGGCAGATATGGAATAGTAAAAAAGTTTCCATTAAAGTCCAATAAATAAATCTTTCATTACATAAATAAACCAAATACATGTTCAAATTTTTACTTCAGACAAATGCTCTACTTAGAATTTAAGAATGCTCTCAACTTAAATTTTGTCACAACTTAACAAATAATGTTACCATTCTATAATTCATTTCACCGTTCATAGTTTATATTAAATGGGAATATAATTATGCTATATATTTAAAACTCTGTTCAACATTTTACCATAACATTAAATATATTAACAGAAATCTTGGGAGAAAATTGAATCATTATACATCAGCAAATATACACTGAGTTAGCAAAACTCATGGGATAGCAAGCACATTGATTGATGGGCATGGCTCACGAATTCACAGGGGTAACGGATTCTGAGAATGGACCATTAGACGTTGTGGGAAGAGCTTGGATAAGTGATTAATCAGAAATGGCACGTCGTCGTGAGTTGACGTCTTTTGAATGGGGTATGATAGTAGGTGCCCGACGCATGGGATGTTCCATTTCAGCAGTGGTGCAGGAATTTGGCTTTCCCCGCTCAACTGTCTCCAGGGTGTATCGGGAATGGCTGGATGAAGGCATCACAGTCCACAACAGGCACAATACCGGGCGTCCAGCTGCCCTGAATGATCGTGACCGGCGACACCTGGGACGAATGATTCAGAGAGACAGGAGCGCAACAGTGCAGCAAATCACAGACCAGTTCAATACTGGCCGCACTAGAAACGTCTCTCAGTGAACAATCCGTCGGAATCTGCATGCCCTCGGGTTTGGCAGCCGTCGCCCTACACGGGTGCCAATGCTTACCCAGCGTCATCGGACACTCCGGCGTGCATTTGCCACCAACCATCTTGGCTGGACTCTGCAACAGTGGTGTAACGTCATATGGTCAGATGAGTCACGATATCAACTGTACCATGCTGATGGGAGGCACCGTGTGTGGCGCAGACCTCATGAAACGATGGATCCCGCATGCCAACAGGTGGTGGTGCAGGATGGTGGGGCGTCAGTGATGGTCTGGAGTGCATTTTCCTGGTTTGGAATGGGCCCTCTGGTTATCCTGGACCAAACGTTGAATGATCCACGGTATCGTCAACTCATCGGAGACCATCTACACCCGTTTTTGACATTTCAACACCCTGACGACGTAGCAGTCTTTCAAGATGACAATGCTCCACCACATCGCTCCAATGTCGCCCGCGAATGGTTCGAGGAGCATGCAGGAGAGGTTCAACGACTGAGCTGGCCAGCCCGAAGCACTGACATGAATCCCATCGAGCATATCTGGGATGCTGTTGAAGTCAGGCTCCTGGCACTGGATCATAAGCCCACGAACGGGCAGCAACTATCTTCGGCTCTGCAGACTATCTGGTGTCAACTGCCTCCAGAAGTGTACCAGGGACTTGCAGACTCACTACCACGCCGTATTGCTGCACTCCACAAGGCTCTGGCCCGACCAGATATAAAGTAACTATCCCATGAGTTTTGCTAACTCAGTGTACACTGGTGGCCAAAAGTTTGGACCAACCAGCAAATCAATAAAAAATGAATTAATACTAAAAATATTTTACACCTACAACTCTAAGTAAATATGAAACAATATTCAGGGAAGAAACAAATTTATTTCTGCGTCATTGCTTTTTTATTACCTTAAATCAAAATAAGACTGGCCAAAAGTTTGGACCAACATCACAAACATGCAAATAATTTGCATATTACAAGTCATCGTGTTGCGTGGTGAGCACTAAAACCATATTATGTATTGTATAATGTTAATTGAAAGCCAACGAGAGTGAATTAGAAATTTTAACTAGCAATTTACAAACTTCAAAAAAGTTGCTGAAATCTCCCATGTGAGCTACAAATCTTTATCAGGAATTGTTAAAAATGTTAATTGGAAATAGGACGACCTTGTGCACTGATGCGAAGAGACATATCAAGAATTAAGAGACATGTTAGACATATTACATCTGGGCATGTAGTCAACACCACACAAGTCAAACTTAATCAGCAACTTGCTGCCTCAAGAAGAACATTTCGCAGCGAACTACGTGCTCAGAACTTTGCCTATGAAATTAAACCCAAAAAGTTGCCACTAACACAGAAACACATGCAGGAGAGACTGGAGTTTGCTAAGACACATCTGCGTGAAAACACAGACTTCCAATTGGTTGTTTTTTCTGATGAAAAACGAATCAGTTTGGATGGTCCTGATAATATAGCTTCTTATGAAGAGCATCGTGATAAATAAACACTTGTTCCACTGCGAATTAAGCGCCAAATGGGTGGTAGTGGAGTGATGATTCTGGGTGCCATTGGAAGCAACGGAAAGTTGAAGATTCTCATTATAGATGGACATTGTACAACAGCTCAATACAAAGATGATCTTCACAATGTGTTCATCCCTTTGTGCAAAGTCTAGTTTAAGCAAAAACCATGGATTTAGCAGCAGGACAGTCCTGCAATCTATACTGTGCAAGTTGTGAAAGCCTATTTTGAGAGCAATAATAATTCCACTTTTGCTTGGACTGCTCGAAATCGAGATGTCAATATTATCGTATTTACCTGAATCTAAGACGACCCCTCAAAATTTGCAAGTATTTCAAGAAAAAAAAAAAAATTTTAAGTCAAAAACTGAACTATATGTACTCCCACAGTATTGAAATTCTTTAAGAGTGTGTCTAAATTGTCCGACCGGTCGCGAAATTTTGGAGCCAACAGTTCAGTCACTGTTGAGCCCGTCACAACGCTCATTTTGGAGCCACCAGTGACTGACTCGAAATTTTGACTATGTCCGATCGACGCGGGAACGATGCAGGCATGCCTGCATTTTAAATTTTCTCCCAATTCGGATGACCCTCGATTCATAATGCGACCGGTCGCGCTAATCACGATCGGCTTTGAATTACCAGTCGCAATTAGCGCGACCGGTTGAGTTATGAATCGAGGGTTGTCCGAATTGGGAGAAAATTTAAAATGAATAAAGCCAGCTACGTATGCCTGCATCGTTCCCGTGTCGATCGAACATAGTCAAAATTTCGAGTCAGTCACTGGTGGCTCTAAAATGAGCTTTGTGACGGGCTTTGACTGGTCGCGACCGGTCGGACCTTTTAAACACACCCTATGTTTTTAAGTTGTTGTGCAATCTGTTATTTTTCGAAGCACGTGGAAAACAAGCAATTTCATTGGATAACTCCCTCGGTCTCGTTTTCCTCTAATGGCCGAATGCTAAAACTAATGGGATAGTAATGGAGACTTAAATCAGTATTGCCAACTGCGCAGATTTCCCGCTAAATTTTTTCTGATTTTTTATCAAAATTATGCCAAAAGTCTGCTAAAAAAATTCATTAGTACAATTGAATCAGTCAGTTTCAACGGATTTTGGCTTTGTTTTAGCGAGAAAAATTTTTGAATCGGCTACATGGGATCCGATACATGTATTCAAAGTTCGACCCGATAATTGATCCGAAGTAGAGTTTTAAAGTCAACTATTTTATTCGTAAAGCTTCTCTCCCCACCCAAAATGAAGTTAATTATTTATTAGAGGATGAAATGTAATGTTTGATGAAAACGGCATAGTTGTACTACTTACTGCCTATAAAGATCGAAAACAGCAATGGACTCTTGCATCTCAGATGTGGCTCTCTGGCCCTCTTGATGCTCCAACTCATTCCATAAATGTTTCACTGGGTTAAGGTCAGGGCTTTATGCAGGCCATAGAAGGCAACTGACATTCATATCTGTGTGCAACTGCCTGAAAAGCAACAATCCTTGCCACCAAAAAATTCCCACAGTATAGGAAGCGCTTAGTTATTCATAATATCCTTGTAAGCTTCAGAGTGCAAATTGATTTCAACTACAAGCAAGGATTCCTAACCATACATGAATTTCACGGTTGGAACGATGCACTCGGGTAAAAAGTGCCCCATAAGCATTTGCCATACCCAAACATACTAATCCCCAAAATGTTTTCCTACTTTTCAATAGTCCAATGTCAGCATTCCAAACACCATTGGATTCTATTTGGACATATGCTTTGGGCTTGTGTGTGTGGCTACACATCCGTGAATGCCAAGTGCATGCTCTTTCTTCCACAAAATGTTGCCTGTTGGAACTCCTTGTTGATTACCAGGAATAGTGGAATTTACTTCTTGTGGTTTTATGAACCTCATGCTTCAACACCTGTCAATTGCTTTCAATGAGTTTTGGAGACTGTCCAACATGGGCATTGTATTCCAATACCTGTAGTGTTCCCTTCTTTCATGATATCACCAACAGTTAAACACGGCTATGATAATTTCCCCAAAAGTTCACGAACAGACATGCCCACAAAGTGGCATCCGATTACAGTATTGGCTCAAATTAAGCCGACCTTTTCATCCCAAAAAACGGAGTCGCAAAACCAACCCTCGGCTTACAAGGGGACATTATGACCTCGGAATTTTAGTTTAATACGAGACTTCGTGTAGTTGTAGTGTACCTTTAGGATTTTAATATACTTAAATATTAAGGCGCACTATTCAGCCAATTTTGAAAAAAGACGGTTTAAAGTTTCGAGCACCATACATAAGGGAAAGTTTGGTTCTCATAACAATAAAACTAAGCATAATAATTTTGAGAAAAGGAAAATTTTGTGAAAAAGTTGATTGTCACAAATGAATTTGTAAATATAATATATTGAATAATTATTTGGGTAAATAAAAAAAAAAAAAAATCGTTACAACTGGAATTCGAACCCACCACCTCACACTTTGACTTGTGAATAGCAACCACGCTGCCGTCTGAGCGATCGGATCACATACAATCAAGGAGGAAAACTTTCCCTTATGTTTGGTGCTCGAAACTTTAAACAGTCTTTTTTCAAAATTGGCTGAATAGTGCGCCTTAATATTTAAGTATATTAACATCCTAAAAGGTACACTACAACTACACGAAGTCTCGTATTAAACTAAAATTCCGAGGTCGTAATGTCACCTTGTTAGATTCGAGACAGACTCAAATCACCCCACCCCTCACCTAAACCTGACGACATTAAATAACAGTCTCATCCGACTTAACCTGCCATTGTAAAATCAATTACATATCATTTCAAAACTATAACCAATCAAATTAGTTAATTTAAGATAGACTGCAAAATATAACTTTCGGGAGAGCTGTTTGGACAGAACTTTTTTCGCGAACTTTTTTTTTTTTTTTTAAGTACAGATAAATCACAGAATGCATAGGCCTAAGTTAATTTTTATAGCAAACTTTTCCTTTGGGTTTCATGCACGTTTCTTAAATCATTTTTCACTTAAGGGACGCGATATTTTATTATTGTGAGAGATGCACATGAATACACTTTTGGGACTGTTGTATTGAGAACGTGCAAAAACAAAAAATTATTGGTAAATGATTAGAAATTGTCGAAATCGCAAGGATTGAAATATAAAAATCTTGTAGGATATCCTAAATCTTTCCTAAACTGAATAAAAGCATGTAAGAGGTTAATTTCATTGATAAATTTTGAAAATTGTTCCCTAACTTTGTGGGAGAAACTGTTAACCTTCATCCCATTCATTCATTGCTGTCGCGTTCTCTTCTTGTTACATTTACCTTTATTTTAGATAATTATAAAAATGAGTGGCGCATGATTAAGAGTAAATACAGTTTATTTATTAAGAAAATCCTAATGGAAAAAAATGTCACGAAAGCCTGTGTGGCAAACACTGGCAACGGGCAGCAGTTATTCTCATCGGAACTTCACAGCTGTCCATCGCTAACGTTCACCAACACCAGCTTTCGTGACTTTTGTGTGTCAATTTAATAATAAAACTATGGGAAACCATTTACTTATTAAGTAGAGATGATACAGTAATAAATTCAGATACTGAACGCGATCAAAGATGGACAAACTAATATTCAGAAAGATTCATCAGAGGAATCTGAATTAAAAAAAAAAAAAAAAAAAAAAAAAAAAAAAAATCACATTAAATTTTAGTCAACTTTGGAGTGAATAAATAAACTGAATTGTCTTTTAATATTTGTGTTTTATACTTTTGGTAAATATTTACAATACTATAATTTTTGTAAAAGTAATATTCACCATTCCCCCCCCCCCCAAAAAAAATGCTTTATTAATTAATTATTTCTGGAGTTATTTTATTTTTTTTTTTTTTTAATAACTAAACTTGTTTTCACATAAAAAAATTTTTTCCCTCCAAAACACCATTAGAATTTAAGGGTCAGATTCGAGCTAATACGGCATTACTCCTCTCTCACAACTGCTATACTCTGTTCAATGACAGTTTGAATGGGCGTGTCCAATTAAATTACTGATTTCAATAGTTAAATCTTGTTCACACTATAATTTTCGATCATGATCAATTTAAACATGTTCAAGGTGAATCATGCTCAAGCTTTATCGACAAATCATTGCGTTCACACTGCAAAATCTTAATCATGACCAGAGTTACAATTTTTGCCACTAGATGGCATCATTGGAGTTTTTAGCAACAGGCATTTTACCACTGACCTAATCTTTACTGATTATAAAAATAACGTGGATTCTTTCTTGTTCCGGTTCATAACCGCTGTTCTGGAACAAATAAAATTCCTTCTACATTAACTATTCATGGCATGACTGTACAATTAGTTCGTATAGCTCTTAAATATGTAGCGAAGCGGCGTTTTTCCGCCATTTGGAAAACCTTAGCGAGCGCACGGGATTCCGGGAGTTGATTGGCTTTGAATGTGTGTAAGGATTTGATCAGGTTATAGGAACGTGTGTGAAATTACATGTTCCGAACATGATGATCACGTTTCACTTAATCACGTTCCGTTCACATAATATTTTTTATCATGACCAGCGAATTGATCATGATCAAGATTAGTAATGTGAACAGGGTATTAGACATTGTTGAAAAATAAAATTAACAATTCCCCTTCGCTTAACAATTCTCCACCTATGACAATGTTACATGGGCAAGTTACTATAAAATTACATCAACTGTTGGCGTGGAACATAGGTTCCAATCCACAAGTCAGATTTCATGTAAATTAGGAAGTGTCCATTCCATTATTGAGAGAAAATGTACATTGCTTTCATGGATAAAAAGAACTGCTTTCAGGTTCATCGAGTCTGATTTCTAGTGAAGTGGAAATCATAAGATTAGCCTGTTAAAAACTCCTTTCAGATTGTTGCCTTTAAAAAAGCATTTTTTTATTATTTAAAAATAAATAAAAATGAATCAGGTTAAGGAGATTTTGGTAATGGTTTAACGCTAGATTGCTATGATCATCACTGGATTCTTCCATAAAATTAATCATTAACTGCTCAATAAGTACAATCGTTAAGAACGATTATAATTGGCTTTTTCTTTCGTTGTACAAGCTATAACATGTTTATATTAAACAAAAGTGTTTAAAAAATATCGATGACTAACCTTTAACAGATAGTACAAATGATTGATCTGACATTTTTTCCTCAGTTTCCAACTTCTTATCTGGTGATTCTGAAGTAATTGTGTTGCTTTTACTTGGTGACACGATTGAAAGGCTTCGTCTTTTCAAGGGAGTTATAAACGGAGGATATTCCCATCTGAATAAACGCTTTCCAACAGTAAACACATCTAAACTTTTCAAAATTTGAGGACCCTCGACTGGTTTATCATTCAATAATGTTCGTGCTTCGTTTTTTAATGGAATTAAAGATACCTGCAAACATATTTTAATCATGATTGCCATAATAATTATTTTTCACAGGCTAACGAGCAAATTCCTTTACAGATAATATGAATTTTAAAAATTCTTACCAAATTATTGGTTTCATCAACTTTTAACTGGCAATGTTCACTAGACACTTCTAAGGATTGAATACGTACATCACACGTAGAATCTCTGAAAATTTAAATAAACAAATATAACTGCATCTTATCAAATTCAGAATTTATTACTTAAAAAAATATATATCTTAAATGTAAACTCTTTGCATCGACTTACCTTCCAAACAAACAGCATTTTTCTGTTAGCTTCACGTTAGAGCCATCTTGCCCATTCTTCTTAATAACAGTCAGAGTGCCATAATAAGGATCTATATGAACATCATTCCAAAAATAAAATCGCTATCTTATAAAAGGTGTAATTGCAACGACTCACTTCTTAAAGAAGCGCAATGCAACAGTACCACTGGAGAAACAATGACAAAAACAACTGAAAATTGTGATTATATGGAAAGCCAAGATACACAAGTGGGAAAAATAAAGGATAATTTTGCTTCATGCATCTTATCTTGGCTTGTGTATGTACACGAGTGCAAGTACAGTTGAACCCAGTTCACACGATATCTTAACAAGTCTTACACCCGAACATTTTTTGAAGGAGAAAGTGATATCTCATACAACTTGGGAAACTTTTGTGAGTGAATGCATAAATGATCCTTTTGGTCTGAAAATTTTTGCAATTAAATAAAGATAATTGTTTCAATATTTTTTGAAAATTTTATAAACATGTTAAATACTCTACAGAAAAGACAGTTTCAATTCTTTTTTTTTTGATTTTTAAAAGAAGGTTAATGAAAAACGAAAAAAGACAAATGTAGGGAATTTTTGTTCAAGACATAATGGCAAAGAAATTTTTTTTAAAAAAGTTTGTAAATAATTTTTCTATGGATTTTCATTCGAATTTACGTCAAATTGTAATTTGAGCTCTCGTGTAAACGAGTCATCCTAATCATGTACTCCCCCTACTGTGGCTGATGACACAAACTTCAATTTTTCTTTGTAAGGAGGTTGATGATGACATGCTAAGTGGTGGCAAAAATAGATGTCAGCAAGAAAGGGGGATTTTGACGCAGCTACTTTTGATTGAAAATATCTAATTCCTATTTGCTTTTAAAAATAAATATGACACAGAAAGCAACAGTAGCTAACCTAACCAAAATACGAAAATTTGCTACTCTACGACTGCAAAGATCTGAGAAAGTGTCAAAAATCATTTTTTACTAATATTTCTGCAAACACTGCTACAAAATAAACATATGACTTGAAATATACAAGCAGCTTGAGATTTCTAGCACCATTCAATGTAATATTAAAAAGGAGAGAGAGAGAGAGAGAGAGAGAGAGAGAGAGAGAGAGAGAGAGAG